>CAVNYN010219926.1:0-85575 GCA_963692815.1 Nyctanthes arbor-tristis
CTTATTTATAGCTTAATTTTATGTCGTAGTTGCATATAGTTCCAAACAGGGCACTTTTCCGTTTTTTAAGTATGAAACTGGATGGATATCATCCTAGATTTTTGTTTGTCCATTTAAATTATCTTATATTATTTCATTTGACGGCTGTATTATGTATATATTTTAGAGTATATGTTTACATTAATTTATAATATATATATATATATAAATGGAATTTCATCATTATGCCTTGTTTTTTGAGTACCAGAAACACCTGATTTTTGCTAATAGCTTTCTGTAACCTGTTTACTGAATTTTTGGTATTATTTTAAATAGTGGAAGAAACATAAAAATTATTAACAAACATATAATTGTTTGAATTACCACTCTCATTAATGTTAGCCTTTTAAGATTGAATGCCTTAGTATAGCACTAAAGCGAAAAAGTTGATCTGATCAAGACTAAAAAATAAACACATGAATTTCAAGATTAGTGTTTTTGAATAGCGACAATCTTGTCGGAACATCTTAAGTGGTATATACCACATTGTCAAAATTTTCGAGCACTAATTGATAATACCTCATAGCGTTATCTGCATACCCTATATTTTAAATGCACCAACTTAAAATAAGTAATGACACCTTTCTATTGGTCAATGAGCTCTTCAGCCCACAAAACCTCCGTCCATATTAGCGGATGGCACCATAAAAGTATTATCTACTAGTGTTAGAACAAGGTTGAACCACATTGATGAAATATAAAAACTATTTATCGATATATAATGAGTTGGCCTCCTCCTGTCAACATGATTGAACTCTATATGAAACGTCAAGTTTTAACAATGAATGACATAATCGTGCACTTAAGTGTGGATAAATATAAAAATTACTTTTTGGTATTGTTAGCATCCACATTGGTGTTGTTAGATCTAACTATCTATATAAGCAAAAAGTAAAGTTTTTAGTGATTGTTAAATGATACCTAAGCAAGTTAAATTTAACTATTAATTTATATCACATTGGTGATTCTAAATAAGAGTATTAAATTTAACTATCAAGTCAATAGTTAAATGGTGCGCCTATCCCAATTTAATTAAAATAAAAAAAGAAATAATACCACATAAAGTGTTAAGTTTATTGATAACTTTAACAATAAAACTAACAACTTGTTAAATTAAATGCTTTCAGCAACTACTTTAACACCACTAATGTAGGTTATTTTTTGAGTTGTTAACTGACAACTCTACTAACAACATAATTTAACACTACCAATGTGGATGTTCTTACATCCCTCTCTTTATGGCTCTATCCATTGGCACAATATGTATCGTGCCAACCATTTGTAGGAAAGCATGACTATTCTATCATTAAAAGAAAAAAAAAAAAAAGAAGACAAGTTTTACCAAAACTTGCAATTCACGTAGCATTTATAAAATTGATCCTAATAATTTTCGAAATTATTATTATCAAACGTTAAGATCACAGTTATCCAATTTCAAAGTCGCATAGCCTTTGAAATATATTCAAACTTAAGCTTTGCATGTACTTATGTCATGCCATTTTCATCCTTTTATTTAATGGTAGTCAAAAACTGTTGTTATTACTTTGTGGACCGAATAATCAACAAGGATTGATTTTTCGGGTTTCGGTGTACTACGCGCCTTGCATAACAAGAAACTTTAAAGTAAAATAAATTATTAAATAGTGGTTTTGAATACTAATGAGGAAATTATTATCATAATGTAAAAAGAATACGTGGTAGTGATTTTAACTGGTGATTGAAATGTGTTGTTATAATTAAGGACCAAATTAATAGTTGTTGAAATTATAATTTGTGTAAAATGAGAATCAAATACGTATTATTAGTTGTGTGTGTCTGTCTTTAGCATTTGATCAATTCCTTGTGCAAATATAATTCTTGGAATAATGTTATATAGCATCAGTTTAGATGGTTATTGGCATTAAATTATTGGTAGAGTAAAAGTCATACAAATATGACGTATTGATATTCACTTATATCATTTAATGCCACATAAACTAAGCACCAATAAGCATTACTCTAATTCTTGTCATACAAGGCATAATTTGGCTATCAAACAATGCTTGTGGTGCAAGTATTCAATCGGAAAATAATAATAAAATGAATTTCTTGCCCGAAGTTTGCCTATAAATACATGGAACATACATTCATGACATGGTAATATGGTACTTTTTTACTAAATATTTCAAACAAAGAATACCATTAAATGGAAGACCCAAAGTTCCACGCTTTAATCTTCTCTTTATTTGTTCTTCTGAGCTATTGCTTTTTGAGAGTGTTTTACTCCATCTGGTGGAGACCAAAACGACTGGAAAAGGGCTTAAAACATCAAGGAATTAGGGGCACTCCCTACAAGCCATTTATTGGAGACGCGAGGGAACACATCAGGCAAATAACTCAAGCCTGGTCCAAGCCGATCAATCTATCGCATCGGATTGCCAATCGTGTTGATCCATTCACTTGTAACGTTGTCCATCAAAACGGTACGTTAGCTTAAAAATACACTTCCTTAAAGTAGACAATTGTTGACAAGTACTGAATATCGAACATTGAACATGCCCTTATACTGATCAATGCAGGAAAGATATCTTATTTTTGGAGTGGGACGACGCCTAGACTGATTATCATGGATCCTGAGTTGATTAAAGAAGTCCTCTCTAATAAGCACGGTCACATTCAGAAGCCACCATTGAACCCCCTCATACTGATTTTGACAAGAGGACTAACAACTCTTGAAGGTGAAAAGTGGGCAAAACACAGGAAAATAATCAATCCTGTTTTCCATTTGGAACAGCTAAAGGTTACTTGAATTGTATCATTTTTCTCAGCCAATGGCCACAACAAAAACTGACTAAATAACTTACTAGGAAATGCAAATGTAACCGTGCTCTTCCGATCTCTTTTTCTTTGTACAGGAGATGGTACCAGTATTTTTAAATAGCACCATAATGCTTATAGAGAAATGGAAGAAATCAGTTTCTTGTGGAGGAACGTTTGAGATAGACATCTGGCCAGAATTTCAAGAACTTACAGGGGATCTTATTTCACGTACTGCATTTGGAAGCAGCTATGAAGAAGGAAAGGAGATCTTGAAACTTCAGAAAGAGTTGCAGAAGCTAGTCATTGAAGCGATGCAAATGTTATATATTCCTGGTTTCAGGTAAACTCCCGATTTCCATGCGTAGCATCTCTAATGCACAAAATGTAGACAATGTCCAATAGAGAGAGTGAAAGACACAATTGAGTGGGTCCCCTATGTTTCCCAATTTCCTTTTGATGTTCACTTTTAAAACCACTTTTCTTTTACTTAAAAAAAAAAAAAAAAAAAAAAACCACTTTTCTTACTTTTTCCTCATTTTTTTCTTTACCGTGTCACGTGCCATGTCTACATCTACATATTTATCTCCCGAATGTCCAATAATATTTCATTACTATTTTTGAATATATTTCTCTAATCTCTTCTCTTTTCCACTTTTCCCGCTCTTTTTTCCTTACACATCTTCCTAACCTCTTCAATTAAAATAATCATCTTCTCTCTATCCCTCTTCCACATCATCCAAAATAGACAAGGTCTAGACATCTTGCATTAGAGATGGTCGTGACATTGCAGAAATGCATTATGCCTTAGATTTAGTACTCAGATTTCCAGGCATAACAGTGACAGTTTCCACCATTTTAGATTTATTCCTACCAAGAAGAATAGAAGATCTGAAAGATTTGGACAGAAAGATCACATCAATGCTGAGAGAACTGATCTTGAGAACAGAAAACAACATGAAAACAAGAGGAAACGACAACCAGAACTTGCTTGGCTTACTACTCCAGTCGAATTATCAGAACGAAGGGACACATAGAACAAGCAGTTATAGATCATGGAAGAGATAGTTGAAGAGTGTAAGCAATTTTACCTTGCTGGTCATGAAACCACATCGTCCTGGCTAACATGGACAATGATTGTATTGGCGATGCACCCAAATTGGCAACAGAAGGCAAGGGAAGAAGTTCTGCAACTATGGAGTGACAAGAATCCTGATTTTGAAGCCACAAGACAACTTAAAATTGTGAGTATATTCTTTATACAGACAGTAGTAAGGATTGCTATCTCCAATTTATAGAATCTCATTTCCCTGATCAAAAGGGATACCACCGTGGCTGACGGTTAATTTCATGACAATCCGTCTCTCTTAGATTTTGAATCTCATTTCTCAGTGCGTATCAAATGTTAAATGGTTTTACAGGTAACGATGATTCTCTACGAAGTCCTAAGGTTATATCCACCTGTCATTGCACTGTATCAACATGCTTACAAGGAAACCCAGATAGGAAATCTCAGTGTTCAGGCAGGAGTAGATCTTTCAATACCCATATTGCAAGTCAATTGTGATCCAGAGATATGGGGTGATGACGCAGAAGAATTCAAACCTGAAAGGTTCTCTGAAGGAGTTTCGAAGGCAAGCAAATATCAGACAGCATTCTTCCCCTTTGGATGGGGTCCAAGAACCTGTATAGGCCAAAATTTTGCAATAATTGAAGCCAAGGTTGCAATAGCAACAATACTTAAACATTTCTCATTTGAGCTCTCAGCCTCCTACACTCATGCTCCTTATACTGTTATGACTCTTCAACCACAACATGGAGCTCAAATTACATTGCACCCACTTTAAACAGACACACAAGTCATTGTAATAAACATATACACAAAAGCTTTCTCTAAGAAATCAATAATTATGTGATTTTACATCAAGAAGAGTGTTGTATTCTTATTTGGTTAGGTGCACCTGGTGTCCTTTTCCTTGTATTTCTCTTTTATTATGAATAAAGGTGCCACTCAGTGGCTTTATTTTAAGAAAAAGAGACTGTTGTGTTCCTGTAATTCAGAACATTTTGTCATTTTCACAAGTCCATCTGCAAAATCCCAAAGATTCAAATTTACATCATACTCTTTTGAAATTCTTCAGACAACAAAATGTCCATAACCCTCTAAGCGACCAAAGCCTTTTTTTATTTTTAATTAATATTGACATAGTTTTCCATCTAACTCTATTTTGTGTGAGTTTCATATGCCAGTCAGAGCAGGTAGAAGGCTGAGCATTTCACTGCAAGTCTGCAATGGTAATTTATTTAACATAAAATACAACTGTAAAAAATTTATTGTTATTATTGATTTCTTTTCTTTTTCTCATCCTGATTGGTCCATATAAAACAACTCTCTTGTTACAAAGTTGAAAGTTCTATCAAGCAATGTGACAATGACTCCATGTGTAATCAAAATTGTCACTGTCAATTGCAAAAAACATAATTATAAATCAGACATACTATCTAAGATGGAATCTACATCGGGTGCGATAATGACTCGCTTGTTGAGTTCGCCCACACAGCAACAATGTTTCTCTTCCATATTGACAGCAACAACATCCTGAGCGAAAACACAATCCAGACCTGCTGAAACCTGTATCCACCTCATAAATTAGAAATCACAAGCTTAATCTGTGATTTCATAGCTTCTATTTAGATGGACTCTAAAAATGAAAGAAAAAGAATAAAGTATAAAAAGACGTTTTTTAGTTTTTTTTTTTATTTTTAATAACACTACTTTCCAAGTGCCATATCAAAAGAAAGAAAACAGTTAGTTCCCGCAGTTTAGCTGTCCAATATTCTTCCATATTTCACTTTTTCCAGTGTGATACCTGCCTTTGCACATTTAAGAAGTTTGGCTCCTTCGCATAAGTGAAATATGGAGAACGGACATATATGAGCGAGTCCTTGTCTACTATTGTTACTATTGTGCAGAAAACTTACATCATATAGTGTATCACCAAGCTTCAACTTCACAGCACTACTCTTGTATACTAACATTTTACCCATGAAGCCTGCTGGTAATGCTTCCACACCACATGGCTTTTGAGATGATCCTGCTCCTTTAACCTGATTGATACTGCTCCCCGGCTCATGGTCCCCTGTATTATCATGTAGCTTTGTCATAGGCATAGTTTTTGGCAGCTGAAAGAAGAACATGGTATCGTCCAGATTTTCCTCCTGCAACCATTTTGTCAAAATGAAAAAAAAAAAAAAAATTAAGTTGGTGTATGTATTTATGCATATCCATTCTTCATAGAAGATGACCAACCATCACGCCAAGCTCTAAAGCAGGATTTGTTGCATATTCATAATCAATTGATCTTTCCTGCCTGTCCGCAAATTCTTCTTTATCAAGGAGTTCTACAAATAACAGATCAAACTAAGGTAAATGTAAACTATCAAAGTCAAATTAATTTTTAACAATAATGGCTGAGATTTGCAAAAGACAATGAGTAAGACTAACTCATTGGCTTATGGCTGCGTCAATTAATTTCTACTAAATAGAAACATGGTTTCCTATATGTACACAGTAAATTGGAAACTAACCAGGATTTCCAGAATATGGCCTTCTTAAAGGAAGTTGTATAGGATAATAGCTGTAGTAGTCCTGCAAAGTATTCAAAGAACAGTAACAATTATATGGATATGATGGGATCTGGTAATGTATTAAGTAAAAATTTGCTTCAAAAATATCATTTACCCATGGTTCTTTGTACTCTTTCTCCACTTTTTGCCCATCACTGCCACCTGTTAGAAGCTTATTAATAAAATAATATTTCAATATATAGTGGCAAGTTACATCTGTGAAATTCTACTTACCATCAGATGATTCCAGTTTCTTCTTATTACGCTTTGCAGAACCATAAGACCTAAGGGAAGACATAGAACCTCCATGACCGAATGCAACTTGAGTAGGCCCAACTGCATTTGTAAATGGCAATTAAAACAAAGGGAAAGTAGATAAAATTTGATATAATGACTATAATGGATTTTAATCAGAAACACATTCTCTATTTTGGCAATGCACACGGAAGAATGGAACTCCAATTTTCAACAGTCTTAGGGCATGCCACTAATGATTCTATACTGACCAAAGGACATTACATAGTTATCTGCCCTGTCAAGAAAAGAAATTGAAATTACATAAGTTCACAACCAGTCTGAATGTCATTCTGTTAATGAATTAACATCTCAATGTTCTGCAAAAGGAGAGGAATATTATTAAGAACAGCAGCTTTCAGACTAGATCAAAAGCAAAAAAACCAGGTTGCATTTGGAAAGAACCAAAATTGAGACGGCGTCTATTATAAAGATTTGATGCATGCACATATAGGTGTGTGTTAGAATCACATTGAAGTCTCAAGTTGCAAACAGCATTAGACACGACAACTGTTGGATCAAATTCTTATGGAGGATTTATAACAATATGATATGATGATACTAATGTGATTCTTTTCATTTTAATCCAAGAAGTTTAGACAATGGTTTACCTTTCTTTTCAAATTTTTGTTTTGCCTTCATAGATGATTCCTGGGAAGAAGGGAAATTGCTTTATAGTTACGTAAATCAAATAAAACACCAACTTCAGTAGAAAAGAAAAGCAAAGAATGTGAGTACATTAAAGCGGCGCAACAAATCCTGTGCCTGTGCAGCATCAATATCACTTTCAATCTTCTCACTGAAGCATAATCAAATCAATCATTCATTGCTAAGAACAAGGATATCAATCAACAATTATGTAAGCGGAAGAGGTTTACGCTTTAGGCAAAATTGGTTTTTGTTCTTTCTTGGGAGGAGCTTTGGGTGCAAATCTCACCTATATAAATTCACAACAATTGATCAACAAAAGGAATAACATACCCAACAGAACACAGACATTCAATTTTAAAAAGGGAACCATCAAACTGATTCTATGAATTATACCTTCCTGGGAACATTGGCTTTGGTATCCTTTAGAGACTCTGAATCCATTATAAATCAAATGATCAGGTTTTGGATACAACAAAAGAAAAGGCAATTAATTGATTAGTTCTTCAAAACATAAAACTAAGGCTTGCATTCAACAGAGAGACACGGGAGTTGAGGCTGGCGCGGGAGAAGGAAGAAAGAGAAGGCAATGGGCGGCTACTCGATAGGGTTTTGGAGGTTTATACACATGAAATTGCCTTCACGTTAGGGTGAACAAGGACAGTTTTTATACCATTGCTGCTGCTTTAGGTCTCTCCCCCCTTTTTTTTTTTATTTTTTTTTTTATGCGATGGGGGTTGAGGTGGGGTAATCACGTCCTTTTTTTTTTTATTTTTTTTAAAAGAAAAAAATCGGTTTAGTTTTCAGAACCAAAGTTGCAATTTCTCCGCAATTAAATATTTTTTTTCCTTTTTGGTAATTTTCAACTTGGCAAAATAGCTCACGAGCGAAAAGCTCAGTGTGCTCTCTCACAACGTTCCGAGTTTTGCTCTGCCCCAGCTCAGAAGAAGGCAAGCTTAAATACGAACATGTCACCATATTAGCAAGCAACTCGTGCTCAACTCACCTCCATTGTAAGCCGAGCCGAGCCGTGCCAAGCACATGTGGCTAGCTACTAAAACCAAAGAATGGATGGCAACATGTCAGATTCTGAGCGAATCAATTCCGCCCCGACCCAAAAAGAAAATTTTAGGACTTGCCCCGCGAGCCGCCAAATTGCTGGAAGAATCATGGAGTGGATTGGGTTAGGATTTTGACCTGTTTCTGGCCCATTTAGATTTCCTTAATATTTTTATTTTTTTTCCTTTTTTTCCATATTATTTATTTTTTTTTTAAATTTAAACGAGCAGGCGGTTCACGTCAAGCTTGACGCAACCCGATTCGCCCTAAATGGATATAAGTTTTCAGTCAGGTCGACTTAAATTGTCATTCCTAATTGGTCCCCCTTAATGGGGGAATAATACAATTCATCGCCAATTAATGCTATTTATCACTAATATTGACTATGACCGTCACATGTATTAGTATGTTATCATTAAATAATAAGTATGGTCAAATGTAACATGTAATTTACTAAATTAGACTTATCATATAATACCAGACTTATCATATTATCTATATCTATATATCCTTAAAATAAATGTAGTCACAGCTATTTTCCCGCTTTTTTTTTTTTTGCAGTTCCTATAGGCACTTCAAATTCTGTGGTATACCAATTTATCAACTATTTTTATGGTTATTTCCTTTCCTATATATATATATATATATATGACAAATTTTATTTTGCCCACATATGCATGTTAGTATGCATGCGCGCAATACGTGGTACATATCTAGACTACAAGTATGGGATACTTATAGCCTGGATGTTTGACACATATGTACGCATACATAATAACATGCATGTATATAAGTAAAATAAAATTCTTAATATATATATATATATGGTGATTATGTTTTTTTTTTTCTTTTAAAACAGATTACCTTTCCTAGAAACCGTGTGCTGTTGGGTTTCCTTTCTTCACAATATTGTTTTTTCATGCTTTTCCCCTAATCTTGCGCAGTCTCTTAGTCCTCAACCCCACCCCCCCCCAACCCAAAACAATCTGTTCGAAAAATCGACAGACTAAAGAAAGAAATCATCAAAATTGGGAAAATTTTGATGAAATATCCCCAATTGATACAAATTAGAGAGGATTTTTTTTATAGGCGATAATTTAGTGTTCGATGTAATTTCCCCATTTAATTTCCAAGACACATCTAAGTTGATTTCTACTTCTACTTTTTTATTGCATGGTTTAATAACTATTCCATGCGTCTTGTGTTTTCTTTTTCTTTCTTTCTTTCTTTCTTTTTTTTGGCTACAATGAGAGACCTTCAAATCGCTATTTGTTTTCTCTTTGTCATTCTGTTTTATGGCAAAGTAGACAATTGATTGGAGGCGCGAAAGGCGATATGGTCACTTAATTGATAGGGTGACTAAAGTGGCATCTCCGACTATGTGAAGAATTGAAGCATCGCCAAGATAAATGGTTGGTTCACTAATTTTGAAGTTGAATCCGTAAAGCAGTAATTCTAGATCCATTTCAACATTTTTCATTTTCTGTGAAAGCTTTTGTTTTCCTTTCTAGCACATAGTTATACTTGATAATGGTTTTATGATTTATCCATTGTGTATTGTACGTAAATTTGGCTGTTCATTCCATAGAGGATGCTTCTTTTAGTCAGCTAATGATTGCTAAAGTTTTCAATCTTGAAGACAATGAACTATTTACAAATTTCGTTATGTGGAGATCTTAAGTGTATAAAACTTTGAATGTTTTCCAGTTGGGAGCCTTTGGTATTATGGTAAGTTATTGTTTTCAATTATTCTGAATTTGGGGTAAGCTATTTGTTTGTACGTAGAGCCTATCTTTATAGGGTTGGGAATATGAACTTGACCCTCATGCTCATTATGTTGATTGCATTTATCATAAATCTGATGACAATACATGTTTGTTTCTTCTACTACTGCAGCACGTAAAGAAATGGGTCCAACTTTAAACCATGGATTATAAGTAGCGTCTTTGTCTTTGAAATAAATGGCAGATTTTTTTTTATTTTCTACATAACTTTTTCTATACATTATTTTTTGCACGACGCTCTTCCGATCTCTAAAAGATGTGTCCCTCCTTCAACCATTTTAAACTTTGCAGATATTAGGCATCCACCACAAGGTTTATTCTCTTTTTAGTGACAGGGTGGATTTCAATTTATTCAAAGTATAAGGCTCTAGGTTCAGTCCTAAAACTAGCTAGATATTAAATTTCTAGAATATTTTTAATTCTAAGTATTGTTGGTAGATGTTAGTTTTACAAGAAAAGGGGAATTAGTTTTGAACTAGGCGTCTTTCCCCCAGTATAGTCAACTTGGATATAGCGCAAAAGAACCATCATTATTTTAATTATGTTTAGCTTGTCTGAAAAAATTAACCAGATGCCGTCTTCTTTGGTCTATTCGTTTGTTTCAAGTTGAAGACTAACGAGACATATCACAATTCCAAAACAACAGAGAATCAAAATTTGGAGAACAATCTTTCTTGCTTTAAGAGAAACCCAGTAAATTAATTCTTGTGTAAAAAAACATGTTATTATCGTTAAAATAAACTTTACCATTGGGCAACTGATTTAATTATTCTATATCACCAATTGTATTGAATCTACCTCTTAATAATTAAACTCCGCCATTAATCGTTTTGAGATTATATTACTGGGCAACTATTTCACTAATATTTTACAAGGACATTTTTGTCCCACGTGTTTATGCTTTTATAGAGTAATATCCTTTATTTCTTTTGTAGATTTGTTGATGAATTTATGGCTGTGAAAATTAATTGATGATGATAGAACTTTTCCATTGAAGTATATGTACAAAAGGACTGTTGGATAAATTTAAATGGTTGTTTTAATAGTTTTGAACTCCACCATAACAAAGTTTATTTCTTCTATTGTTCAATTGTTGTAAATTCATGATTTATATTTTCAACTGATGTTCAAATATCACACATTTATTGTAGCTTCATATTGATTATATTTTTTAACATTATTCTTTGGGTGCATTGCATGAGCACTATACTAGTTACATCTAATTATAACCCATCATCCATTCCATCTCTTTGATCTGGGCTTTTTGGATATTAATTAGTATTTTTGTTTGGATCTAACATATTTTCTAACACTGAATTTGTGTAAAGGCATATAAGATTGCCAGTAGCTGCATGTTGAGTATATTTTAGTCATTAAATTCACTTTGTTTATTTTGAGGTGGCATTTAATTTATTACCTTGTTGGAAATTTGGATTTGCTAGCACTTGTTTCTTTATATTATGTTTAAATTGCTGCAAATTTTAAGTTTCCTAAATTATAATTAGATGGTGCCTTTTTAAAATGTTGAACAATGAAAATGAGTAGGCATTTGAGGCTTCTGTGTCAATGTAGGAAAACTATGGTGCCGGTGTTGAGAAGTGGTATGGTTTCGATCCATGCACTCATCCTGGATTCGTAGTGAAGTGTGGAAGGAGGCCACTCATGACTCAACCACGCAAGGGATGAGAATATGGCCTTAGAAGGTCAGAGGTGGGCGCTTCTGTAGCTAACTCATCACACTCATGTTCCAACCCGAACCAAGCGTTCGCAACTCTACAAAGGCAAGTGGAGGATTTGAGGAAGACCAATGGGAAGAAAGAACTAGACAAAACATGGAGGAACTACAAATGTCAATGGAGGAGAAACACCACATGGAGATGGATGAGGTCAAGAAACGGATGGAGGAACTTAAACAACTGGTGCATGGCCGTTTAGCTTATACCCGTCAAAGTTAATGGCATTAATACTATTAAGTGGCTCACTAACTCTTTGCATGCTGGCTTAGTATTACATTAACGTCTGCATTGCCGCCCATTAACTTTTGTAATGTGGCTTAGTATTATATTAACTTTTGCATTGCCGCAAAGAAATTTTTGTACCAATTTGTATATATAGATGAAATTATATTTCTTTTTCGCTAGATGTGTTGCTCATTTTTGGATTAAAAAATGTAATATAATTACAAGAATTAATAAATTAAATTTTGTGCAAATTGCATCACTCACATTATCGACGGCTTGCAGAGTCCGCCGATAATCTCTAACGGTGCCAAAGGCAGTTAGTATTCTCTAACGGCATAAAGTCCGTCGGTGGTTTAAGATAGAAAAGGCCGTAGATGATCGCCAACGGACTAACTGGCCATCGGTCCTTAGTGACGGCACCTACCATCAGTAATATCCGATAGTACTACTGTCCATCAGAGAGCCGTCAATGCTTAGTTGCCGTCGGTAATCACGGAGAAGGCTTTCACTGACGGTCATCTCCCATGGCCCGTGGCCCTTGCTAATTAGGATTACTGACGGACTGACCACAGTTATCGACATATTCATCTGTCGATAACCGACAGTTTTCTTGGTTCACTAAAAATCAATGGTCACGATAATTTGTCAAAATTATTTGTCATAGTTATTGGTTCATTGAACGCTTCCTTTTATTCATATTGATAATGGGCACTCCTGTCTATTAATGTGAAAATAAAAATATAGAACGGGAAGGCAAAATGCATAGTTGTTGGGGAAAAAAGAACAATTATATGGGAAAAAATTTTTTTGGGATAATCACCCTTTACTTTCCAATTTCAATTTTAAAATAAAAAAACGAGTTGTACAGTGCATATTACCCATAGGTCCCATAGAGTCGGTAAATGATGAAAATGATTTGACCAATTTAATTTTGTAATTTTTTTGGCAATAATTTAATTTTGTAAGTAATGAACGTTTAGCATACTTCGAATAATAAATGCAAAAAATATAAAAAGAATTCAATGATGAAATCTGCTCACAAGTAGTGTAAATTTTATTAAATCTTACCTTTAATAGATATTTTAGCCCTTAAACACAATCATCAACAGAACTTCTAGCAATTAGAGTAAGAAGCAACATTAAAAGGTATGAGTTACAAAATGATTTTTTCTGTAGAAATGTTATTGTGAATTTTAAGATTATTATAGTAAATCTGTAAAGCTAGTCAACTTTTATGGTGTCAATGATTAATGCATATAATTAATTGTCTCTGGGTATTGAGAAAGATATATAGACACAAAGTGGGATTAATGGATTTATTTTTTTTGTTCATTTGATTAATGGATTTACACATTCATTCAATCTGGATATGTAGAAGAACAGATATATACCTTTTTTATGGATGTCTTTTAATTTCATAATCACATTAATTTGTAGCTTTGATTTCACAGTTAGGTTCAACATATGGTTTTCAGTGTAACTATGATTTCACGTCTTTACTATGCATGCATTTCACGTAAATCTCTCCCTTTAGAAACCTTCTATATCGAAAATTTTTAATATAAATGTGATTAAGACACATACCTTAACTTTTAAGTTTAAGACATTAATAAAAATAATTAAATTATGGAATTCAGTTTTCTTCTCTCACTCTACTTGGAAAACCATTCTTCCAAGCTCTAGCACTTATAACATGTATCCTAGATAGTAACTATTGAAGTATGGGAATTCTGTAAGCCATATATTTGTCATTTCATCTATCTGATCGACCTAGCTTTCGTTTAAAATAGACTATTTGACACACACTTTCTATTTAACTATTTTTATTTAATTTAATTTAATTAATTGCTAATTATAACTATATAAAATATTTTAATGCACTAGTATAGAAATATTTTTATTTTATTAGTCCCTTCAATTTAACATGTTTCCTTTCAGGAAAAAATAAAAATAAAAATAAAATAATAGGTTCCATATATATGGATATGGAGAAATCAATTTCCAAAGTTTCAGAGAAAGTTGACATGTTAGAGATACTAGCAAGAGCTGCTGCATTTTTGGAGGAGAAATCAACCCCAAAATCTAGCATGGAAAATCTTGCCTACTGGATTTCTTTTGTTTCCGACGATGAGAAGTAAGAAAGTTAGTCAAATTTTCAAATAATATAACAATAAATATATTTAAGTCCTTTGTGAGATTTCAATGTGTTGATTGTTCTATTAATTATTTGCCTAAGGAATTGGAATTCCATCCCAAAAGGTCAACTTGTGTCTCTTTTCCCATGTCTAACTGATGTGAGATTTGTTTGCACTTTTTTATCCAACAGTTACTAATTATGAGGGGTCTTGTAGCCTCCTTTAATTAATCTCTTCAAGTTCTACCGTGCAGGTTCAACAATGTGGCGAGACACAAGTTCTGTAAGATCAAGTAAGGAACTCTAATGTGTCCATTTATGGATCATCTTTGTAATCATTGAATTTTCATAGACTTTAAGGAACTCTCTATGTTTTAAATATTTTGCAAAAAAATAAAAAATTGGAACCTCATCCAATTTGGATATTAACTTAAACATATTTCTTTTAGTTTGAATAGTTTTTTCATTTTCCTTCCTTTTTTTTTTGGTCCCGTCATATGGGCAGAGACAAGACAGCAAGGGTCTCCATTTTGGAAAAACTCTTGAGGGAGAAGCTAAGTCTTGAAGCTCATGATAAGGTACCCCGTTAACTGATCGTATATCAATAGAAATTAAGCTAGTTGTAGGTGAACTATATATATAAGATTAAATGATCAAACAATCTTCATATACAAGTGTGAATTCAAGAGATTTTTGCCCACACTGCTATATGTGAACGGACGTAACTGAATGCGAAACTCACATAACTTATTTGTTTCGTAGGGTTTTTGTGATTTTATAGTTCAAACAAAAGCTAGGGTATCCAATAATTATAGTTGTTGTATGATTTTATTGTCGTCATGATGCAATGAGAAGGAAAATAAGCAGATGCAAAAATCACAAGTCATGTCTTATTTTTTTGTTTTATTATATATAACCGAACTATTTTTTAGGTATTTTGTCATCTTAATGATTTTACAGTTGGTAGTTTATGTATAAAAATCTGAACTTGACGAGAGAACAGACATAAGAGGATGCAAAATTAAACCATGTTTGTTTATATTACTTACGTAGAAGTTATTTTGTCATTTTAATAGTTCGCGTTTTTGTATGATTCTATAATTTAAGCTTAAGTGGATCTGGGTTGTCTGTTATATTAGGTTGTTCATGAATAAAAATTTGAGAGTTGCTTAATTATTTTTTGCCTCATTGAGCAAATGTATTAATATTTGACGGCTAAAATCTCAGTAACCTAGAAAATTGATGATCAGAACTATCTAGAGTGCTAATATATCATTTTCGGCAGATACAATTTTGTTGTATCAGTTTTGCCATGTTATCAGTTTGGTAGTAACATAACACATTCCTAAAAAAGAAGATCTTTGTGAATCAAAGTGGCAAAAATCACATGATTCAGTATTTATAGTACATGAAGAAGCGTAGTCATGGAGAGAACTGAGTGAAGATCGTACCTACTCAGATGCCAACAAACCCTTTTCGATTAGGGTAAGTAAAAAGATTGAAATATAAACAGGGATCATGATGGTGCACCCAAGATTGGAAATTGATTTGACGTTAGACGCGTTGAAGGAGGATTTTGCTTGTCTAGGTATCTGTTCAAAACCCGTATTCATAAATCTGAAGTAATCAACATGTCTACCTCCGTGGACAGTCTTGGCTAAGACGTTTGTCTTAGATAGATTTTCAATCTTTTTTCCCCAATAGCCATGCTGCATAATATTTCCATTTTAGAAAAGAATGGTTACACTCGCAGATAAGTTTCTGCATCCAAACCTTAATTAGTGAATTAAATCAACATAGATAGTACGCAAGGTTATAGTAAACCGCATCCAATATCCTTCTTTGTATTTTTTCTATAATAGTAGTACTATATATCTAAACAAGATCATTCCAAATATATGCAGGAAACAAAATAGATGATTATTTATTAAGAATAGCCTTAGTACATAGAATTTGTCTCGAGAATGATATAAGTAAAATCCTCCTTAACTAATAAACCAGAATCAGCTCATTTGGAAGCCGGGTAATTAACTTTTGTAGAGTACTAATGCTACACTTAGAACAATTTTCTTACACGATTTTTACACAACTGATCATAGTTGACAGCATCTTATTTTTCCACACATCACATCACTTAAGACAAAATCAAATCTTATCTCAAAAAAATTAAAAAATAGAAAATCAAATCAAATCAAATCATATGATCACTAATGGTGGTACTTAAAATATTTATGTAAACAATTTGTGTACAAGTAGGGTTTTCCATTTTTGTATTACGTGCCGACTGATTATCATAAGCAGTAAAAAATGTATATACCCTAGCTAGTCTTGTGTAGAAGGGGAAAAACCTAGTTTCAACAGAAAGCAAAGTAGAGAGAATATTAGGAGAGAGACTAGTAGAAAATCATTTTGCAAAATTTTCTCTTGTTGGTTGGAGACTTGTATTTTTGATATGTGGTCAGACACTCGACTCGACGTTGACTGTCGAGAAAATTGCAGAAATATGGTTCTCAAATATACCAGCTCAAATAAAAGCAGCTGACGAATGAAAGTCTGAGGAGTTGGTGATTAAGCTACATTTCAGCATATGCTAGGATATATACTTTATGCTATCCACAAGAAAACTACAAGAAAACTCGCTAGATCGTGATTACGCTCTTCCGATCTCTCGCTAGTACCGACGGCAAAATTCAGACGGCCACCAAACCGTTGGTAATTATCGACGGTAGACCTCAATCATTTGGAAATTTCAGACAGAAATGGAGACCGTCGGTGATCACCGACGACATTTCTTTCCGTCGGTGATTACTGATGGCAAAACTTGTCCGTCAATAATTATCGACGGTGTGACACTTCCGTCGGTGATCGCCGTTCCGTCGGTAATCACTGACAGCAATACTTTCCGTCGGTGATCACGGACGGTCTCCGCTTCTGTTGGAAATTTCTGACGGATTGAGGTCGACCGTCAGTGATTATCAATGGAATCATTTGGTTCTCGGAAATTACCAACGTATTTTTCTTGCCATCGACAATTTCTAATGGTTTTCAATGCTATTGGCAATCTCTAGCTTGTTTTTAGGCTGTTGAAAATCTTTAACAATTTACTTAGCCAAAAAATACAATTGTTTGTAACAATGATATACCCTTTTAATAAGTAATACGATGAATGTGTATGCGTTAAAAATTAATGAAATTTAATTTTTTGTAATTTGTTTTTTAAAATTACACTATGAGTTATATTTTATATATTTTACATTGATACATAAAATTACGTATGTCAAACTTATAATATATCATATATAACAATGAAATTACATATGCCAAACTTATATATCAGTCAAACAAAAAAATTACATATGACTACTTTATAATATATTATATAACAATAAAATTACATATGGCAAACTTATAATATATCATATAAGAATAAAATTACATATGACAAACTTATAGTATATCATATAACAATAAAATAACATATGACAAACTTACAGTATATCATATAACAAAAAAATTATGTACGCCAAACTTATAGTATATCATATAACAAGAAAATTACATACGCCAAACTTATAGTATATTATATAACAAAAAAATTACATACTCCAAACTTATAATATATCATATAACATTAAAATTACATACTCCAAACTTATAATATATCATATAACATACTCCAAACTTATAATGCCAAACTTATAATATGTCATATAACATGTAATCCAAATTTTCTCTTATCTAAAGATTTAAGTAAACTGAAATAAGGTTTTAAAGAAAAAAAGTACTGAAATAAAACCTTCAATGATATAAATGTTTTTTTTTCATTTATTAATGTTTGAAAATAAAAAATATTTTGATATAAGTTACTTTTTTTGAAAAAAAAATATCACATGTATGAAAATTCAAGAACACATGTATGATATTTCAAAAAAAAATGAAAAAGAAAAAGATCACATGTATGAAAATTTAAATATCTTAATCACTGTAATACAAAATTTGAATATACAGTTAAAATGATAATTTTTGAAATTTATAACTTGTAAATGGCACTATAAAATTCTAATTATGTTTACGATTTCAAACTTACAAATTTTATATGTAGCAAAAATTTAAAATGATAAAGCATAGATAGATAATGCATAGTGTTAAGTATTTTATCTACTACACACACACATATATATATTATATTTTTACTTGTATTATTGGTTTTAAAAAATTACTTATTTTTTAAATTACAAAAACTATATGAATATGTCAAATATATTAGGGACAAACTTAAGTCACAAGAAGTACTAGTGGCCTAGGGGTTGGGACTTTGCTACCTACCTGCTAGGTTGGGAGTTCGAATCACCTTCTATGCAAAAGGTGAAATTGATTTATTATCCAGTCAGGACGGGTTGCGTTCGCGGGCGCACACGCCAATCAGGCGAGTGGGCAAGCTAGAAGTGGGTTAGGATAGTTGTCGGGTCGGGTTCTCAGGTGGATTTTAAAAATATATTAATATTTATTATATTAATAAATTACGGTCGGGGTTCTCAGGTGGATTTAAAAATATATTAATATTTATTATATTAATAAATTACCGACGGCACCCATCAACCATCGGTGATCACCGACGGCAAAAAAAAGGCCATCGGTGATCACCGACAAGCCTATCACCGACAGCATTTTCCGACCACCGTTCCTCGTTGGAATTTAAGCATTACCGACGGATTTTGACTGTTGGTAACGGCGTGTTTTATTGTAGTGATACTATATTGTGGTTGTTTCTGGAAGTTGAGTTTCTATTTGTCATACTAAATATTGGTTTACAGTTTTCTGTTAAAATTCTAAAAAATTGTTCTCTTAAATGTTAAGCTTATGTTTGTTACTATCTTCAGATTTTTCTTTCATTAAATCCACATGACAAAACTAGGGGCACTAACCTCGACGGAATCTCTTGTTATAAGGAAAGCTCTAGATATTTTTTTCGTTAAAGGAGATAACGGAATTAGAAGTCCTGAAGAAATCGATCATCATTCTAGAAAGAGAGAGAATTTCCAAGAATCGATTGATTGATCAGCGCAAGTCATGAGACTACATCTTAAGACAGACGGAGTATTACTTTGATGCCATTGGCTGCTGTATGGCACCTTCATACAATATTGAAAATTCTTATTTATCTTATTTTCTTGACTAGTGTAGTGGTAGTGGTTTCATAAAGATTTGTTACATATTCATACTTTCCGACTCCATTCACAAAACTTACTTATTATCATGAAATGCAAGCATATATATATATATTTGTTAATGGAATGATTGTAGGAGCTTTGTTTGATCACTACGTTTTTTTTGTATGTTTTTTAGGGCTGTTGAATGAAATTTATAGGGGCTTCTTTTCTAATTTCTCTACTGAATTTATGACTCATCGCCAAATTTTATTAGGATCCAAGATCAGTACAATACTGACTATTTAGATACGTCAAGATGATTCAAAAGGATGCTAACCACAAATAGGAGTAGACAAAAAAAGGGGGGAAAATCCAGCTAACCAAAAAAACTAAACTGACTGCCGTCAGTTTTTTTTTTAAAAAAAGAAAAAAAACTGACTGTTCCATGCGAAACGGTCGCCGGTTTTTACCAATCTTTTGGTCTATTAAACCGAAAAAACTGGCTAACCGAACCGGTTTAGTTTCAGTTTGCCAATTTTAAAACCGACTGAATGTCTGTCCACAAGTATTTAAGTTTTCCCCAAGGCTCAAGTTTGTTCATTGTGGTACTTGTACATTTATCCTTTAAAAAAAAAAAGGCTCAAGTTTGTTGATTAACTTCATAATAATGTATTGGTATAATGGCATCTATCTTCATTACTAAACTTAACTCGATATCGGAAAATTCTACGAAATTTATTATTATATTTCTAAACAAGAAACATACACCATTTTTTATTTTGTACGTATTTAGATATAGGCAACTACTAACTTGTTACCATGATATGGTAACAGATTCTTTTTGTTCATCACGCAAAAACAATTCAGGTATCGCAAAATTGTATAAATCGAGATCAAAAGAACCATATGAAAATCAAACAAAATACAAATATTATACAACTAGGGGTGGGCATTCGGTCAATTTTAAAATTGGCAAACCGAAACCGAACTAGTTCAGTTCACCCTTTTTTTTGGGTTTAACCAACCAAAAGGTCGGTTTTTGGCAAAAACCAGTGACCAGTTCACATAATGTGGTCGGTTCAATTTTTTCAGCCGACTCTCTTTACTCGGTTTTTCTGCCCATTCCTATATTTAACGAATAAAAAAATCAAACTCTAACAATAAAATGCTTTCCATTACAAAAGGTTGGTAATGTAAAGTTATTCATTATAAATTTGATATCTTATTAGATAATCCAGAAAAATAAAAACGTTGTAACAAGTCATAAACACCAAACTCAAGTTATGTGCGTGATCTTCAAAGAAAAAAATGCAAAAATAATGAAACAACAAGCATTACAAAAAATGCTGTCTGTAGCGGCGACATAGTCACGGCTGTAGGCCGAAATGTCGCCGCTATAAGCCTATTGCGATGATTTTTCGCGACGACAATTTTGTTACTATAGGTCCATACCTATAGCCTCCTAGCAACAACAATGGGACTTGCAGTGACCACGCCTTGTCGCCGCTATAAACTCTACAGTTTTGGGCCACAAAAAAATTTTTACCCCTCAATAGTTTGAGTGGCCCATTTTCACCTCAATTAATTGAACACATTATTTACATTCCCTAGGATTTGTTCCGATCTCTCACCTTTATGCCTAGGCACCTTACCAATTAGACTAGATGACTTTTTTATTAACATTTTGCATTTACAATATATATTATATAGATTATTACACCTATAGTGACGAATATGTTATCTATAGCAACAACTTGTTGTCAGTAAATATAACAACAAAGCAGGGAAATCTTTCCACCAATCATATCGCGACGACTTTATATGTCGCCTCTATAGGTAGTACCATGTCGCCGCTATAGATAAGTCCTATAGTGACAACATAACTATGTTGCCGCTGTAGATAGAACCTATAGGGATGACGTTATATGTCGCCTCTATATGTTGCTGCTATAGGTTTTACCTACAGCGGCGACAAATAGTCGCCACTATAGTCAGTACCTGTAGCGGCGGCATTTCATGTCGTCACAAGTTGTCGCCGTTGTAGGCGTTATTTGTTGTAGTGAAAGGAGAATACGAAGGGAACAACTTCAAGTTGATTCATGATATGTTCAATGGTAACTCCATACCAAATATCTTGCATTACGTCTAAAAAATTTGACAACATGAAATGTCACGGTACAAAATTGTCATCAAAGTTCTGGTTAATTTGATGCATTATTAATAGAATCATCATTTAATAAGTAGCCATATATTGATCTATACTTTTTAATATCTTAGATTTATATGAATTTTGAATCCTCAGAATTTGTAGGAGCCATAATTAGAAATTTTTTTTCTCATATACATAATTAGAAATTGTTGAAAACACATCTTGATACATATTCATGCATGTTGGATTCATAAAAGTGATACTTCAATATGCATCAATGATTTGATAAAGAAAAATATTCATGAATTTACTATGCTACTATGCATACCCACTTGTTGGACGTGCAATAAATTTCTGGAATACAAATGAATATGCATGTACATACAAATAGCAATGTTTATCGATGGCCATATTTGGGTATGGAATCACAGACAAATTACATATGAGTTCGTTCACATCATCAAGAGAGATGTGAATTGGCTTGACGATCATATTGAAATGCCACAAAATTTGCATGATCAGTAACTGGTTTCAGCTAAAATGTTTTTTGGAACTAATTATTGGAATTTTTCCATATTTTTCTTTTTAAAAAAATGATTTTCCATGTAATTCATCATCATATTTATACTGATATGCAAAGAGTTTTTGTATTTCTGCAATATTTTCTACAATGTGGTACTATTGAGATTGCAACCCAAATTTAACCATTTTTACCTAAAGCACCCTTTTTAAATTTTTAAATATTTAAACATGTAGTCACATTACATGAGCAGTGAGCACATGGATATACAAATTTTCTAGGAAAACAACGTCGGTTCATGTTAAGGAGCTAGCTTAGGTTATAAAAAGGTTGTTTCTTGTGTTTTTCTATAAGTGATAGTTTTATATTTACCTTTGTTTTTTAAGAAAGGGTTAATTTCACAAATCATTCTCAACTTTTCAGCTAAGTCTCGATTCATCCCCAACCTTTGTTAAGACACACCACAGCTCCAACTTTTGATAAATACACACAAATCGTCCCTTTTTACACTATCTCACAAAATTTTTAACAAAAAGACGATTATACCCTTAAAACTTTTTAAATTTTTTTAAAAAAAGGTTTTAAAATAATGAAAAAATTAAAAACCAACCCACCCCAAGCCTCACCCCTACCACCCTCCCCTTCGGCCTGAGTTCCGACCTGCCGCTAGATCGGTCCATTCCGGACTCCACAAATGAGGGGCGAATCCCCCCATTTTGCTGCCTGAAATGGCAACAAAATGGGATGGGGGATTCACCCTCCATTTGTGCTACCATTCTGAAATGCTGTCGGAAATGGCAGTGTTTGCGCTGCCATTTCTGGTAGCATTTACACTAACAAATAGGGGTGAATCCTCCCATTTCGTTGCAGGAAATGGCAGCGAAATAGAGGGATTCACCCCATTTGTGCTGCCATTTTCGGCAGCATTTTCCTACTAAGTGGGGGGAGTCTCCCCCCATTTTGCTGCCATTCCTGGCAACAAAATGGAGGGGATTCTTGTTCTAGCTTCGCAGGATGGTAAATAGATATTTCTGGTGCATTTGAAAAAAAATCAAATGGCATCGGTTGTTTCGAAACAACCAACGCCTAAAACTAAAAAAAAATTAAATGGTATAGGCGTCAATTGTTTGATCACAACCTACACCTAAAGGTAACAATAGGCGTCGGTTGTGTACAAACAACCAATGCGTATTGTTAACTTTAGGCGTCGGCCAACAACCGACGCTTATACCTTGAGAATGGGCGTCTCTTGCGTAGGCGTCTAGTCACAACCGATGTGTATTCATCATTACAACAGATGTCTATTATACTTTTTTGTAGTAGTGGCATATTAACCAAGACCTTGTGAAAACTGACTCGTACAACACGAATCAGGTTACTGTGGGTCGGATTCTCACAAATCTCGTGTTGATTTTGATTTTTGTTAGAGCCAACCCGAAATGGGGTTGGTTAGTGCAAGGTTCAAATGTTAAACCTAACCAAAACCGTGGAGACCCGATGAAACCTAAATCGAGTTCCTTCAACCCTTTTTTCACTCAATTTTTAAAAGACAAACGTGGAATTCACATTATGGTAGTATGAATTGGGATGTAGGCATTACATTCACATACTACAAATTCAATTAGAATCCAAAACCTTTCAAAAACTTTAAAAAAAAAAAGAGGGGGATTAATACCCAAGCCATTTCTTCCAAAAAGAGGCATAGTTGCGTAGCAAAAAGAAAAGAGGCAAAGATTGAAGTTGTCGCCGTCACCGTCACCATCGCCATCGCCGCCACCGCCGATCTGATCCATAAATATTATTTCCATGAAAAATCTTTAACCACAACAAACTCTAATAGTTGCCACCATAACGTCAAGAACTGAGATAGAAACCATCGCATGTGAAGTCCCCTCTCTCTCTTTTACATATAGAGAGGCAAAACAGAAAAAAGACACACTAGGATTTGCACCTACTATGTTTTTTTTTTCTCCTTCCATTTGGGCTTTCGAGTTGGGCCGAGATTTAACCCCATTTTATTAATAAAAAAAAGAAAAGAAAAAAAACCCAAACTGCCAACAAGAACTGACCTAAACCAACCCTTTGTGGATTGGATCGAGTCGGGTTACCAAACCAAGCTGATTCGATCGGTTTCGATTTGGGGTCAAACCCGACCCACCCAGCCCGATGATGACCCCTAGTCACACAAATAACAAAACTTGTTACAAAAATAACATAAGTTGTTACGCAAATAACATAGCTTACAACACACATAACAAACGTTTAAACGTGAAAGTAGTATTTATCACATAGCACACTTTATTAAAAACATTGTTGCAGGAAAAAAAAAAAAGAAAGCGAAAGACAAAGGAAAAAAGTAAAAACAAAAATGAAAAAAAAAAAGAAGAAGATTTTGACAATATCGCTGCAAAAAAAGAAAAGAAAAAAGAAAAAATTTAGAAAAAATGAGGGAGAAAGGAAAAAGAGAAAAAAAGGAAAAAGAAAAGATTTCTGACAGTCAATGACCGGTCGGCCAGTTATCGCGGGTGGGGTGGTTTTTAGGAGTAAAATTTAATTAAATAATAAAAAATAAATAAAAGTGACCAGTTATTTTTGGAATTGAATTAGAACACCACCAAGTATTGTTGGACAAAGTTTAAATTTCTAAGTAAATGGGGTAACTTCCTTTTATATAACAAAGCAGGCTCCTTAACGGAGCACACATTTTTTGTTTTAAAAGATTGCATTATACACATACACATGCATACTAGTATTTGCACTCGTGTGATGAATGAGTAAACAACACGTGGAGGATCTTAACGATAGGAAATAGAAATACTAATGACCATATATGTACATCTAATGGTTGAAAAATTGCGAAGGTGCACAAACGCAATGAATGGAAGTATCCAAAATTATACTTAACAAAAATGTCCATATCACTCATACCAAAACATGAGTTACTTAACAATGCAATATAACTAATAATCAATTTACAACGACAACTACATGAAATCCTCTATTTTCATCCATTGATCTCTGTCCACAATTTTTGTGCTTTGCATTCTAAGTTGATATAGTTAGACATAATAAAAGTAAAGGTGCAAAACAAACAATTATCAGATGCGGGAAACATGTTACAAATGTGTTTCTCCATAATGCCCAAAAAAAATTAATGAAAGCATCTCCAATACAAATATTTTGCCTTGAGATGATGTGGAGGATAGAGATATATATACACATAAAATATACATATTTCAATTTCTCTCTCTTCTTTCTCTTCTTTGTTACATTTTTCTTTCTTTATTTTCCATATTTTCTTAACCATGTTCTTCACACTTTCTACACCTAGACATTGTCAAAGATGTTGTGGAGAAAAAAATGGAAAATAAATAGAGAAAAAGTAAGAAAAAGGAGAAAGAAGAAAGAGAATATTGAAATATATACATTTTATTTGTCTATCTTTTTCCTCCACGTCACTGTTTATATTCCTCTACTGGGAAGAATCGGCCACGTGTCTAAGTTTTCAATCTTTTTTCCTCCCATCAACATGCCACCACATTTTCGTTGCTTCACTTGCATTCACAAACAAGCATTTGAATCTAGGTATTACGGGCAAATGCCATAACACTTTTATCGGAGGGTCTTTCTTATCCTCACGTTTATCATGGCTGTCATTTCTCTTAAACCACAACACCCTACACTTTGGACACGCATACACGTCTTTGTACTCATGTCGATACAAGACACAATCATTTGGATATACATGTATATTCTCAATCTCCATACCCAACAGGCAAAATAATTTCTTTATCCCGTAGGTAAGCTCGTTATCTTCGGGAAGCATGTCTCTTAGAAGTTCCAGTAACCCTGTGAAACTCCTATCACTCCACCCATTCTTTGCTTTCATGTTATACAATTTGAACACAACAGACAACTTTGTGAACTTATTACATCGAGGAAACAAAGGCTTTTCAGAATCGATGAATAAGCCGTCAAAAATTTGCAGAGCCTCAAAGAAATCATATTGTAAATCACGTATCATTTCATCAATCTGGTCATTTTGGACATCATCATTATCTTCTCTTGCCACATTAATCTCATTACTCTTATTTACCGTGTTTTCCTCCTGAGCACCCTCATTGTCACTGGTGCTCCTCCTAGGAAGTAAATCATTACTATGCCAAAACTACCTCGTATACCTGTGCTAAAAATACGCTTAATCAAATGGTGCTTCACTTCCATATATTTACGATACTTTTTCAGATTCTTACAATCGCGGCAAAGACAAGCCATCGATTCTTCCCGTTTCTTTTTTCTATTATCCTTGGCAAATTTTACAAACTCTTCAACCCCATTCAAATATTCTAGTGTGTGATACGTCTCCCATACATTCAACTCCGATCCATTTATATCTCGCGACCTATTGAGAAGGCCAAAAGAAGAATTACTTATTTTTTAACAGGTAATTTTTCTTACATTATTTGATTTCCTTAACTCATTTGTTTACTCATACTTGTTAATTATATATCTATTTTCATCACCAGGGTAATCAAATAAATTTTTACATTATTTGGTTTCTTATAATTTATTTGTACATCAATATTATTTTTATTTACATATTAATTTCTATCACAAACTCAATGAAAAAAATTTCTTATTTGATATAGTTAACTTATTTATCATGTTAACTACATATTCAATTCTATCACAAGCTTAATCCTTCAACGTTATATTATTTGATTTTTATTATTTACTTGTCTATCAATATTCTTTGTTAATTACACGCAGATTGATCATTTGTATCATAAAATTAAATAAATAATTTTTCATTATTTGATTTTATTAAGTTATTGTCTTCTTCCATACATGTTTTTTTATATATCAAACCAAATCAAAAAAATGTTTACATTACATAATTTTTTTAATTTATTTCTCTATCAACATTTTTCAAGTACATACACTAGCATCACATTTTTAGTTATCCATCTCTACAGGCAATGCATTAATTTCCAAAAATCTATTTATGAGGCCTTTTATCGAACATATGGTGTGCAACATTTACAACTTCTATCAAAATTCAACTAATTCAAGAAATCGAACTAAACCTTTTATACCCATAACAAAGTATTAATATATTTAACGAACACAGCCCAAAAATTATATACATCAACTAAAATCAACAAAAATCACATTTATCAAATGTATTCAAGCCTAGCAATTTATTTCTCAAAAAGTAAACACATTCTTTCATAATTACAAACTAACCAAGAAATGGAGAATAATTACATTTAAAATACTTTGAAGAAGTGGAGAAAAAAATATCCAAAAACCGAGAGAATAAATGGAGAAGAAACTATGGTGTAAAACCGCGCCTCTCCACTGTCACCTCACACCGCCTGCCGCCGACAAGCCTCCGGGTCGATGAAATGGTTGCAATGTGGGTTGGGTTGCGTTCGAAAAGGTTGAGGAAATATGGGTCTGGGTTGCATTCGAAATGGTTGTGGAAAATGGTTTAAGGTAGTAATGATTCAAAGAAGATGAAGGCTGGCCGCAAAGGGATCTGTGATTTTAAAGACACAAAGGTAATAGGCGTCGGTTCCAGCGTGGAACCGATGTGTTTTTAAAAGAATAGGCATTGGTTGCCAGGTGGCAACCGACACCTATAGCCCCGCGCATAGAATACATGTCGTTTTGTTACGAACTGACGTTTATTGTAATTTTTTTTGTCAAATTTTGTAGTAGTATTAGTATATGCGAGTTATCACGATTACGACACATGAGAGAAGAAGTAATGATGTAGCAGTACAGTCTTTGACATGAGGCAACGGCCTTGGCTCACTTTCGACGAGGATTCTATTCTTAGGAGTAGTGCTATTAGGCAAAGGAAGGAGTTGAACATTTGTGCGTAATGGTGTTGAGCTAGGAAACCCTTCAGACCCAATGGCATTTGTAGCTTGTAGGGATTATTATTTTTCTTAATAGCTTTGTGGATTTTAGTGGATAATAATGGTTCTAGTTTTATTTCAAAAGCTTATGTAAAAAGTTTCACATTTTTTAGGCACGTATCAACAGTTACATCGACGTGCACTAAAGAGAATGTACTTCCCTTAAATGGAACCCGGGTATTTAAGGGGTATTTGCGTCCATTTGGGTGTTGACTTTGTCTTATATGCGTAAATAAATATATATATATATATATATTTCTTACTAGTTTTGCCAATACATAGTTATTTTTCGCTGTTTGTGGAAATCTACCTTAAAATATACCTTATCATTATTGTTTTAGAGAATTAATTTCTAGCCACCATATGAATGCGAGTGGATATAAACAAAATCCCATCATAATGGGTTATAATATTATAAGCAAAAAGGCAAAAATTTCATTGATGGCAAAATTTAAAAGTGTAAGTTTAAAAATAGCACCTTTTAATAACATGTGCAAAAATGACAATTTTGAGTGAAATGTTCTATATGCCCATGTCCACCTTCAATACATTTTATCTATCTCTATAATTATGTACAGTGATTCCTGACTATTACATTTTGCTAAAAAGTGTAAGTATAGCATTCTATACAATTATTTTATATCACCTCGATATAGTTGATCGCGATAATTTTCGACAATAACAATTACTAAAGTATATGCATTTCATACAGTTGATCCATATATCTTGATAGTTGACAATTGCATCACAGGGGCATTTTGGTCTGAAAAATGAAAAATTGTCATTTTTGCACAACTTTATAAAGTGATCTACTTTTGCACATGACAGTATAAACATGATCAAATCTTGCAATTTCCTTTAATACAATTTGTTGTAAAACAGACCCGTATCTTTGGGTCTGTTATCATAATAATCTGTAATTCATTTATGCTTGAGTTTCAATTTAAAAATTGACACCTTACACAATTCTAATTGGAATTGTTAATAATAATAATTAATTTTCAAACAGACCGTTAGTTAAACTATGAATCAACTCTGGTCACCGCTCATTTTCTATTAATCACCGGGTCACCTTTGATCGAATAATAATAAAATAATAAGTACAAAAAATGAACCATACTTTAAAGCCCTCTTGCAAACTAAGTAATGCAATTAAAAGGCCTGTTTTATTCCATTTTGAATTTCCTATTATTATGATTGATTTCATTTTAGTTGAGTTATGCGGTAATATATATCATAATTTGACATATGATAGTAATTTATTGTGACACATCAAATCACCGAGAGATATATCAAGTAATTAAAATTTTGCATTGTGACGCTATTATAAACAGAACCAATTATAATAATTGGTTATAAGAATTGGTCAGCAAACGGACCTAAATTTTATATTACTATCAATCAGTTAAGTTGCAAATCATAATAATCAATTTCAACCTTAGAAGATTATAATTGGAATTAATAATAATTAGTTTTCAAACAGAGTTATCGTATATGTTGTTTTCTAAGGAATTAGATCAGACTCTGTGCATAGAGTCTAACTATACATGATGTGGCTGTTCTTTATTGATAATCGAACTCGATACACAATGAGGTGACTCAATAGTGTATATAACAATTATTACAACAAATTTCACCACCTCTTTCAATTCTCACCGTTGATTTTCAGTTCATTACCTCGCTACCTTTGATGGAATAATAAAATGACAAGTAATTTTGAGATGGATTGTAGAAGAAGCACGAGTGCAAAGGCCTGCAGAGCACAGAGGCCCACAAGTTTTTACTGTTTCCAAAAGCTATATAATTGATGGTCTGAAAGTAAAGAAAAGAGGCAGAAAAAAGGACAGTCAAGAGGGTGAATCGATCCTGCCAATAAAATAGAAAAAAGTACACAACATCTGGCAAAAATTGGCCGAATGAGAGATGAATTGATGCCCCTCCCAAAACCAAAATAAATTCTAAAGAAAAAGCAACAATAACATCAATACAGACATAATTCCACTGATCACACACCCCCTTCTTCTAACATAAACACAAGAAAGGAACAGTTTTCAGACCACATTACACATGTATTCTGATAGCATAAACAGAAAGCCACTGTCCCACTAATATTTGGTTGAGTTCGTACTCTTTTGGCCTTTTGATTTTCTTCCTCCTCTGCCCTTTTTCAATTTTTTCTGCAAAAACATAGCAAATGAAAAAAAAAAAAAAGGTTATTTAAAGGGGGGGGAAAACCCAGATTGATGAGCAAAAGCATTGGTTTCAATCCTACCATTTTTGGGACACGAAGAAATCATGCAAGGCATTAGGTATTGAAATTGAGAGCTGTGTTCTGTGGCTTGATAATTTGTCCTGATCAGCATCTTTCTCTTTGGGGGGCCATTCATCAAGAAAATGATGCATTATTTTCTTGGGCTCATCTTCCACCCTCTCCCTGCTGCTGTTAAAGTTAGACATGAGAGCAGAGTGGTAATATGGGTGGTCTTGTTTTTGTTGTTGTCTTGAAGTGTCATTGAGGCCTTGAAAACCAGAAGAATTGTAAGGCTTTGAACCCATTGTCAGTTGTGCCATTCGCCAAGAATCATCCAAACAATTAGTAGCTCTTCCGATCTAGAAGATGAACCACCAGAGACATTTCTTGAGGCTTGTGAGAAAAATGCATGGTGCCCTTCATTCTCATAGCTGTTTCTACACAAAATCAAACAATTATCTTGTGGGTAAAAGAGAACACTACAAATTATAAATAATAAAAAGTAATTATCTTGTGGGAACCTGCAATGTTTTGCTGTGGCAGAATAGGAGGCCTTGGGTTCTAAGAAAAAGTAACTAGTGGGGTTTTCTTGAGATGGTGGTGATGATAAGACAATCCCAGGAGGTCTACAAGACTGGGGATAAAGAAAGGGATCAGAGGTAGAATTTGAAGGAGAGGTAGAATTTTTATTGTTATTGATTGATGAGATAGAAAGAGAAGCAGCAGCAGAAGCAGAAGAAGAACATTGTTGTGGTGTTGTTGCTGTGCTGGTGCTGTTATTACTTGACAGAATTTCCACAGGCTTTCTTGAACGGTTTCTTCCTCTGTGCATGTGCCTTTCACAGTACTTGGAATCTGGATAAGCTTCTTTTGAGCACCTCCACTTCTTTCCATCTGTTCTTCTGCACCTCCCTGGCTCTGGGTCTATTTTCCTCCCAAATCCCATGTGAAAACTGTTCCATCCAAGTCCAACTGCAAACAACCAAAAAAGAATCAAGAAACAGCAAAAATTACAAAGAAAAGGAAAAACAACCCATATTAATTTCTTCTTGGTCATTACTGTGTTGGGGCTGGTGGGGGAGGAGGAACTTGGAAGAAAGCGAAGAATCAAGGCTCCTTCTGATAGTGAAGAGAAGATCTGGTGGAATAGGCATGCCAGACACCATGTACTTGAAAACAAGTGCTTGGTGTTCAAGTTCTTGCCACTGAGATGCAGTGAAAGGGTACCTACTTCTTCCACCAATACTCATCATCACAGATTGACAAAGAAAGAAAGAAATGAAATGCAAGAGGAGAAGGGCAAGAAGAAGAAGAGAAGAGGAGGATTTTTGTATGAAGAAGTTAGAAAAGTGAGCAGAGAGTAGGTATATTTATTTTAGAGACCATGAGTGTTGCTGCAGAATCTTCTGTACATGGATAAAACTAATGGTTCTGATGATATTGCTGCCACCATCTCAGTTAAAAAAGAAAAAAAAAAAGAAAATTTTAATTCTAAAAAATTTCTGAAGAGTTTTTGCAGTGTGCACTGTGCACATAATGACTGGTGTCAGGACTGTGGGCATCTGCTGCAACTGCTGCAACTATGCTGTCTTTATGGCAGCTCTTGTCTCTGACAAAAATACGGAAATCCATAAACCAAAGGGGTCCCTTTGAATTTGATAAAATATTTTTTTAAGCCAAAAAGCCAAAAGAGTTGGTGTCTGATTTCTGAGAGAGCTTCAGGATGGATCATGAGAAGATTGTACGGTTCTTAACTTTTACTTTTCATATCTGTTCCTTTTACCGCCACTTCCCCACTCCACTTGTTGCAACTTTACCCTCCTTTCTTTCATTAATAATAATAAGAATAATGATAATAAAAAAAAGGGTTAATTTCACAAATCATCTCCAACCTTTCAGTTTAGTCTTGATTTCATCCTTAACTTTTATTTTGTCACCCCACAGCCCTCAATTTTTGATAAATATGCACAAATAGTCTTTTTTACAATATTCCACTAAAATTTTAACAAAATAACAATTATACCCCCTTAAACCTTTTAAATTTTTTTTAAAAAAAAGCTTGAAAATAATAAAAAACTAAAAAACCACCGCCACCCACCCCACCTCACGTCCCCCTTGGCCGAAAGGCTGGCAGCCAGAGTTGCTGCTCTGGCATCACAAATGTTGCCCGAAATGGTTGCAAAATTGCTGCCAAATGGATCTGGCAGCGAAATGGGAGGGGGGATTCTCCCCCCTCCCCCCATTTTGGCAGCAAATGCATTTGTGCTGCCGGAGCAGCTAAAATGGGGAGGAGGATCTCCCCAATTTCGCTGCCGGAAGCTGCCATTTCCTGCAGCATTTACTGCCAAAATGGGAGGGAGAATCCCCCACCATTTCGCTGTCGGAAATGGCAGCGAAATGGAGGGGATTCTCCCCCCATTTTGGCAGCAAATGCATTTGTGTTGCCGGAGCAGCCAAAATGGGGGGGGAGAATCCCCCCAAATCTCTTTACCGTTCCGGCAGCAAAATGGAAGGGATTCTCCCCCCCTCCCCCATTTTGGCAGCAAAATTGCTGCCATTTTTGGCAGCAATTTTGCTGCAATTGTGCTGCCGGGGCAACCAAAATGGGGGGATTCTCCCCTCCCCCCCCATTTTGGCAGTAAATGCCGTCGAAAATGGCAGCAATTTTGCTGTCATTTCCGGCAGCATTTGTGCTGCCAGAGCAGCAACTCCGGCAGCCGGACTTCCTGCAAAGGGGGAGGGGGAGGGGGAGGGGGAGGGGGACGTGGGGTGGGTGGGGGTGGTTTTTAAGTTTTTTATTATTTTCAAATTTTTTTAAAAAATTTTAAAAGGTTTAAGGGGGTATAATCGTCTTTTTGTTAAAATTTTGGTGAAGTAGTGTAAAAAGGGACGATTTGTGCATATTTATCAAAGGTTGGGGCTGTGGAGTGACAAAATAAAGATAGGGGACAAAATCGAGACTAAACTGAAAGGATGTGGACGATTTGTGAAATTAACCCTAAACAAAAATGATCTCTTACGATATCTCTAAAGGCCGAAAGGCCCATATGATCAGGGATCATTATACAATTCAGTGATTCATCTGTAGATTATTTCAAAGTATCTTAAATGAGAGTTATCTAATGATCTCCTTTTCATGTATGCTGTAGAAATCGAGACTACATCATAACATTCAAAAATGTTTTGAGTTTTCCTTTTTATAAACATATCCTTATTTTTGAAAATACACCTTAAAAAATATGAATTTAGACAAATTTTTAGTATTTTGAAAATTTTAAATTGAAAACCGAATGAAAAAAGCAAAAAGAACATTGTTGTTTTATAATTTGAAAATTGAAATATAGTTTTTTCTAAGAGACACTAGTCATCTTAATAGTGTAATCTTAATATTATTAGCGGGGTGTATCTTTATAACACCATCCGTTGACCGCTAATGTAAATACATGCCCGTGAATATAAATTTGGTAATTAGTTCATAGAAAATGTAAGGAATGCAAACACTATAAAGTTTCATCAACGGGTGATATATAATTTTTCACCATTGCAAATAGAGTAATTGGCGCAAAGCATCCCTGCCTTTCAATTTGATTGTGCAAATCATCATTACCTTTTATTTTTTGGCAAACAAATCCTCACATTTACATTTTTTTAGTGACAATGGTCCCCTACCGCTGTTAAAATTTTCCGTTAACCAAAAGCTTATGCATCACCTTCTAAAATTTGTAAAGTCAATTTTGGAAGCTCACCACAAAACATAACTTTTCCTACTGAACTAGCCACTGTTCATCTATGTAAAGTTGTTTTTGAAATATGTTACATAATTTTATAAAGCACAATTAATACACTCAAATCAAAATACCGTAATAAAATATTAGATAGGATTAAAGAAGGAAAATATATTTTAATATCTCGTTGAGTATAATTCAAAATCAATTAAAAAATAGGGTATAATTAAGACAATATAATATAGTAATAATTAAATTAAAGTTGGTGTTAAACAAAAATAAAATAAAATAAAATTTAGAAGGTGAGACATCCAAAGACAATCTCATCTATTATTTTTAAATATAACTCAAAAAATATTTTCATTAATAGAAAAATGATTAATAACCTAGGAAAAAAAAAAGAGAACAGTTATTTAGAATAGGGTTGTGTTGATAAGCTGTTGGACTTAGTTTCTTATATTTTTATCTCCCTAAACAAAATGGTAAAAGACATGATGTGGCTGGTTTACAAAAATACCCTCACAAAACTTAGAAGGTGATCAAACAAAAACTCTGTTTTCTCTCCTTGTCTCACTATTTAATGGTGCTTTCTTTCTTTTTTCTTTTTAAAGTACAATTACAAATATGTATCATAACTTTTTTTTTAAAGTACAATTACAAATCTGTATCATAGCAACACAAATGAGCATAGATATTTATCCTACTGAAATACAATGCCAAGAAAATCAACAAAACAAACTCACATATAGTAAGAATACTAACTACAATAAAATGTAGACAATACTCCATATAGGGGAAATAAACCTAGGACCCCTAAGTCTCAGTACCTCTTAGCATAACCCCCCTAATCAAGTAAGCTAAGCCTCATTGGCAAATGTTGCGAAATTATATAGGTGTTATCATATCATATCAAATAATATATAATACAAGAGTTTTCAGTAGGATTTGAATTTTCAATTGCAATTTTCTCACTCATAATTTTGCTTACATCATCATAATGTTGCATAATTTTTCAAAATTTATTCCATAATTTCTCTCATTCTAAAATCACAAAATTTTATCTTTATATAATTTTCAAATTTTCCTTTCTTAGAATCCTTGAATCTATGGAAACCAAACCCCAAAAAATATCACTTTTGTATTATTACAATATATATTATTATTTATTATTATTTTGCGTCGTAGATTGTATGAAAATCATAAAGTTGAATCAAATTTTCTTGAAATTTTGACAGTTTATGTAACACTTTTATTATTGTATGGGGCGTAGTGATTATATATATCTATGTATCGTGACGCGGTAGTCACAGGGCATGGGGTATTACATTTTAAGTATTATTCTTTACTATTGTTCCAATTGGACAAACTTTTTTAAATTATTGTCTACAAAAATTCTATGTTGCTACTTGCCATGCATAAAACTCTAAATCTGTAAATAAAAAAATTATTTTTCTATTAGAGAAATTATAACTCAGCCACTATTGATCTCTATGATCGAGTTTCTTAAGGAAAGTATTTTGAATATAGAACAATTTGGAGTTAGAGTAATTTTATCAATATACAAGTTTTGTCAACACAAAGTTAATTCACTAACTTAGATCGTACAAAAAAAAAAAGAAACTCCTTCATTAAAATGAAATTTAAAAAAAAAAAATTGAAAAACTTATAAGCCTCATTTTCGAGTTTTAAAAATTAAACTTTTCTTATTTAGATATTCATCATGAGTTTTCAATAATTTATATTAGTTTATCAGTTTTTTATATTCCTTTTTTGGTTTAGTTTGTTCATTTCTTTCTTTTTTTGTCAGCATTTATAAATAATTATGAGTTTTTATAATTTTTTATTATCCGCTATCGATGCAAATTTGACAGTAAGTAACTGTTCAATTTCTTATGGATTAGTATCTTTTTTACGAATTATTATTCATGCTACTGAATTATTTGAAAATGAAGGCATTATAAACTAATTGTCTGTTATTATCTCTATTTATTTATTTATTTATTTATTTATTTATCATTTATCTTCGTTTGATTTTTAAAATTTTCTTTTCAGAGTTCTTGATAATATGGAAATCAAAATTTATTTCAAAACAGCTTATATTATAAATGGAAACTTATATCATAATAACTTAGAGCAAATTTTTGTAGAATAAAAATCCATTTATCTGCATCACAGAAACAGCTAAAGACACACATAATATAATTCTGTCATAATAATATAACTAAATTTTATTTTCTTGAAATCTATGATCTAACTTGAAAATCTTTGTAACCATTTTTTAATCTTTGTTTCTATATCATTATATTGCAATGATTAGGTTGTAGATTGTGTAAAAAAGTTGTTTTCTTAGCATTTTTTCTCTATAGATGTGAAGCTTTCAAAATATCGACTGAATTCATGTTGTTATTTCATTTGATTTAATTATTATATTGTGACTATTTATTGTTTTTTGTAATTTATGTAATGAATTTTTTTATATGAAATATTGAGAATTTATCTCGCCGTTCAACGTACTGGTTGAATACTAATTTATCGATGTTTTAATTTGATGAAGATAATAATGAATTTTAGAGAAAATTTTGTGAACAAAGAGCTATGAAATCCACAAGGAGAAAATGAACTGCACAAAATAATTACTCACTTCAGTCTGATTATCTGATCATATCAAAAGAAACTTTTTTAGAATGTCGCACATATATGGTCTCCATTTATATTAAAAGTCTAAAATCCCTTGCATTTCTTTAAAAATATATCCATATTTAATATTTTAATTATAACTATCATTTTTGAATTTTACTCATAAAAATGGAACGTCGGGAGGGTACTTTCTCATGAGTATGAAAATTTTTATCTGAACAAATATCCAGTGAATACGGGTATGTACATGTCCGATACGTATTATTAGACTGTTAACTAATAATATGAAATAAGTTAGATGGTTTGAAAGTGAAATATAGTAAATCATTAATCAAGTATATAAGATGGTAACTATTAATATAGTATCAAAATTATATATTTATTGTTTTTGTTATACAAATCCGATAACATGTCTTTATTCAATAATTTATAGAGTGGGTCAAGATAGGTCGGGTTATGGGGCGGGGTGGAACGCCACCATAACCCATGAAAGGACTCATGAATTTTTCTCCCTTTCAATTAATGTTATGTGCAACGTATTATTAATTGATGAACGTAGAATAAATCAAAACCTTTATTTAGAATTTTAAAGTTCCCAACATTAACTAATATAATAACATGATTCTTTCAATTCAATAGAAAAATCCTTTCAAAAATAATATAATAAAAAATAAAAATAAACTGTCACAAATTTATAGATCGATAGGTCAAATTGCCGTATCTAATCATTTCTACACATTTTTAGAATTAAATTTATTAAAAAAGAAAGAAAATACTGGGTGAGTCACCGGTCTATGAGGCGGGTCCAACTTGACCGGCCCAACCCCTCCCTGGCCCTGGACCCAATGTGGGGTAGACAATATTGTCTCATACCCATCTTTTTGCTCTGATTAGGCGTAGCGGGTCAATCATATTAGAGGCAGGTCCCCACAAGTTTATGAGTTGATATTTCAAATTATCATCCGTAATTACTTGACTGCTAATTATATAACTTTATATAGGTTATACATGTAAATTCACACGATGTGTTTGGATGAGACTAGAATTGTGAACTCAAATATTTTATTATAAATATCTCATAGCGAATTGTAATTCTCATAAATCAATTTGTAATTTTATATGATACAACTAGTATATTTTACTTTATTTATGACATGATGTACACACTGATACGTGAATTTTGATATAAACGTTCATTATTATAACTTTATCCGTGCAACACACGGGTGAAAAAATATAGTTTATGAATGAATGCAATATTATTAACGCGTTAATTATTATTATTATTATTCTTTTTCGTTAGTAATACAGGGAGGGAAGTTACTGCACTATTATTATTTCCTTTCACAAAGAAGTAATAATTGTAATGTTTAGCAAACGTATTACTATTTGACTAGTTTAATGTTAATTTCTCTCAACTTGCATCATAGCGGCCTAAAATTTTTATCAATACAACGAATCTAGACATACCTTGGAGTTCTGTACGGGGAAAATGTGGTTACCCCAGCCCTTTTTTCCGATAAGCGGAATCAATTGAACAAGGGATGGTAAAATGGCTCGCAAGTCAAAAGCTCGGTGAGCCGGCTCGTGCTCGTTGGGAGGCGAGCTCTAAACCGAGCGCAAACACGGGTTGAGAATGTGAGCCGGCTCAGCTCCTCTTGCCTAAGAGGCAAATCCGAACACAAACAAACTGCAAGCGAGCGACTCGTCAAAAGTATGAACTCATGAGCTGGCTTTTGTAAGCCCAATCCCAAGGGTGAAAATAATTTTTTATCGGCGAGCCAAGCTCAGCTCCCCGAGTTTTGGCTCTGCCGAGTGCGAACAAGGCTTGGCTTTTGCCATTAAGGGTGAAAACTGGTGAGTATGAACAGATTTACGAAAACCGGTGAAAACTGACCTTTTAGCCGGTTTAACCGACAAAATCAAATTGGGCTGGAACCGAACTGAATCAACCGGTGCCGAACCCTATTTGCCATCCGTAAATTGAACCTTTAATTAATTATTTTTGAAGATGTTATAATTAATTATCGGGTAATGCTATATATGTAGTAGTTTTAAGCACTAGTCTATATGACAATATATGTGACGTTAAATTATAACTGGTGTTTTTTTAAAGTATAGTTACAAATTTGCATTGTAGCAGTACAAATGTGCATAAATATATGTCTTATTGAAATACAGTGCGAAGAATATCGATAATACAAACCTCCACATAGAGAAAAACATCTCATAGAGAGGAATCAAAATTGAGACCTCTATGTCCCAGTATCTTAGTCTAGCTCTCCAACCAAACGTGTTAGACCTCATTGGCAAATGATAACTGATGTTAGAGACAAGAACATGTTAGTAACTTAATTTAACTAATCACATATAACGCCACAAAAATTGGTGCTTGACACCAATAGTGTTATATAACGTACGGATTGGAAATTTTATTATTCAATCAAAATTATTAATTTAATGAATATTTATCTATCGATTATGTATACACACACATACGCCAAGTAGAATGATCCAGTTATATGGTTGAACACAACTTGACCCCAATATCATCCATCCGCGGAGAGCGTGAGCAGTCGGGGGTGAACTTTGACTGTAACCTTCTATTCATTGGCGTGAAATCGGCCCCCAAACCCTATCGTTGACTAACCGAGCATTTGCTAATTGGAGGCAAGGGCGTCTCCTCACAACAACTAAAGTCTTAACATATTTATACCTATTAATATTACTACTAGTCTCTTACCCACGCGTTGCATGAGATTACCAAATAGACAAAAGTATGAGAAAATTGAAATTTCAATTTCATATATTATTCATAAAAAGAAAAAAATAATTATAATAGAGTGGCCTAGGAGCCTAACATCCAAAAAGATCAATTCAATCGAAATAATAATAATAATTAAATAAATATATGAAATCTCAATGACAATATAAAATGCACAACTGAAAACCAAAACTGATCAACTACTTACACACTCTAACCGTACAATAACAAGGAAATCCTCACTCTCAATTTTGATAATGCCTAGGATTTTAGCATTCAATTCGAAGATGGAAAATTTCTTCAAATAGGGGTGCATGTGACCTTCATTAGCCATCCAATCAACCGCAACATTCCTTTCTATCCAAATGTGAGACAATCTACTTTTAGTAGCCTCCAAAAACTACATAACTTCAACTAACAAATACTGAAATTTTCAAGCACTAGCACTTATTAAGTATGACGCTATATACATCCACATAATCCAATTCCAGCTGAACATACTTATAGCTAATCCAATTTGCACATTATAACACCAGTCACACAACTTGAAACTCCTTTATCATTGCTAAATGTACCCGTCAAGGAAGATCCTTTAGCAAGAGCATGAATGAATCAAAGTTTTCTATTTTAGTATACAATCTCCATATTCTAATCCAATAAATAACCAAAAAAAAAAGATGAATAAAATTGTAATTCCAAATAACACAAATGCATTAGACAACTATAATACTAATAAATTCATTGAAAATTGACCTTGAAAAAAAATGATTATTCTATTTATGTTGTTCATTTATTTTCTGCCCTATTTTAATTTGATAAATCTATATAATCTCAATAAAATCAATGTGAATACTTTACATATCTATCAATATGCCTGCTTTTTGATCATCTCCAATGTCGTTACGGTCCCCCCTCCCCCAAGTGGAAAAATTGAAAACCAACAACGTAGTAGATTTAGTAAGGAGTACCAAAAAAGGGAGAATTAAAAATCAACTTACAGAACTTTGAGCTTATTATATTTGGCGAGCTCATAGTCAAACAAAGAACAAATGACATCATTTGAATTTTTTTTAACTTTCTTTTTTTTTTTTTTTGGAAACACATATAAGAGGGTTGGAGAATATTCAAGAGAGATTATTTTTTTCAATTAAAATAAATTCCTAAAAAAATGTCATGCAAGCTGCTCTAATCAATTAACATATGTTTAACACTCCATGTGGACATTTCCATTATGCTGTCAACATCTACCATGTAACGGTAGATGTTTGTAATAATATAATTACTTGTAGAAATCAACGCTTAATTGATAATCAGCTTAATTGAAAGCAAAGTTCATAATAAGTTAATTACTTACAAAAATCAAAGATTAGTTTATAATCATCATAGCCGAAACAAAAACTGCAGATTGCGTTACCCATTCTAGTATGTAAAAAAGACCGACAAACAACATCACTTAAAACCTATGGTTTCAACAAAAAGAGAGTTCCATAACAACAGATAATCAATGGAGTCTAGAATTCTCAAATTTGACAACCTCCTATGTGAATTAGCCAAATATTAGAGTTAAACTCCAGTATTAAGAAATTCACCTCAAATTAAATCAAACATTTCCACACACTATACTGAAATGATGAGCTAAAAAACCAAATTCCCAAAAATCATCTCTGGCTTGTCATTTTCCAAGCTAAACATTACAGGTTGATCATTGATTGAAGAAAGACGACTAGGAAAAGAATGAAATTCGGCTTCCACAAGGATTATGTTTGACATACATAAACGTAAATATGTAAACTTTTATCCTGTCTAAAAACTTAGGCTTGAAGCCACACATGCTGATACACCTATATATCAGTACCAACTTATGGATACAGCATACTATCGCAGATCTATGAAGAAGTCAAGAGGTATACGGCAAAAAATGGTCAACAAGACCAGACTTTTCATTGAGGAGTTCATACCCAGAAACTGCCTAGTGTAAAGTACTCTACGAATTCAAATTACGAAAAACAGAGCATAGTTAAATTATTCGCATTAACCATTATGTAAAAGTACTGACTTTTGCCTTATTCTCTTGCTGAATCAATGAAATCCATGAGCTTGTTTTGTCTTTTACAGAGATTTGGTAGTTCCATGATAAGCATACTTTATGGCTTTTCTGAGCTAATCTTTCAAACTCTTTGCCTTTTGAAATTTATTCATGCATTACCACCAATTCAAGTTTAATATAGTTTTGAATCCCGACAGGTGGAATTTGTTATAGTGCTACGAACAATCAAAGAAATCTCAGCAATGTTTGTGACAATAATAAATCACTGACAGTCAGGAGGTGGAGGATTGTCATCAAACAATAATATGGTGCAACTCCAGTTTTTGCAAAAAAACCACGATATTCTTTCGCGAGATCAGATCATATGTCGGCTTCAGAAAAGATCGACCAAAAATAGAGAACTAGATTTTGGTGAGAGAGAAAATTAAGAGAGATGATTGAGGAATATGAGATTAAACATGATTAAAAAAATTTTTCTAACTATACAGCTCTGTTTGCAAATTTAATTTAGAAAGAAAATTAGATAGATTATATTATTTTAGAAGGAAAAATTTTTCCTAACTATGCAGCTCCATTTGCAAATTTATTGTAATGAGTTTTAATGAGAAATAAGAGAGAGAATGAGTGAGGTTGAATGATGAAAATTTGAGCAGTGTGTGAGGTTCAATGAAATATATAGATATGATTAGTTTGACCAATTTTTATTTATAAATAGAATTGATTTGCAAACATGATATATATATATACTCCTTCGCTCTTGATTATCTAGGCTCTTTTTTATTTAGGGAAATTATATTTGTAGCACACTTTTTGTTTGGTGCACCACATTTTAATTACACCTAAAGTTCTTAAAGTTTAACTGTCCTTAACTTTTTTCTATGTTTGATTAAATGATGACGGTAAACTTTGTCATAATATTAACTCATGCTAATATAATATTTGTCATGATATTTTATGTTATTATCAAATATTAATTATAAAAAATGTGATAAAAATGTTGAGGACAAAATTATAGTATTAAATAAAGGTGAAGATCTTTTTAGTACAATTAAAATGCGGTGTGCCAAATAATTTTTGTGGTGCAAATATAATTAGCCTTTAGTTATCTCAAATATATATATATACACACTTGTTTTTAATTTGTGGAATTATTCTCTTTTTTACAAAATTGACCTTATTTAATTTATTTATTTATTTTGAATCCAGTATATTTATTAGTAGTAACTACTTTGTCCCATTAAAATCTACTTGTTTTCCCTTTTCATTTGTTCTAAATTATAGGCCACTTTCTTTATTGATGTATAATTGAAATATTAGTTATTTAATGAGTGCATGATTATCAACAAAATAAAACTTTTAAAGTAAAATAAGCAGTAAGAGAGTATCTATATTGGTGGTGTAAAATCAAGTTGTTAATGAGGTTGTTAATTATCAACTCAAAAATATAACTACATTAGTAATGTTAATGAAATTGTTAAAGGAATCTTTTTAACAACATATGTGGCCAATCATCTTTATTTTCTTTATTTTTTATATTAGTTATAAGTTGAATTAATTTAGTTATGACCCACTTTTAACTTAAAGTTAGATTGTAATGGTTAATCTAACACCACCAATGTGCTAAAAATCAATAACTAAATTTAAATTGCTTACGTGGATAATTAAATTTAACAATATCAATATGGATACTCTAAATTAAATGGCATATCGGTTAAATATATCTTAAATTTACATTTCCAACAACATTAATTATATTTTCTTTAATCCTAGTGAAAATAGGAACCTGTCTACAATAATTATAGGGAGACATGTTTTCTACCATTCATATCAGTGTTGTTATAATACCTAATGTCTCATGTTACTGCATGTATACAAGCACCGTGACTATGTATTTATATGACGTACATACATACAGTTGCATGAGACATTAAAAGAGCTATAATCTTTTACAGTTAACTAACATTAGTAACACTAATAAAAATTCTCTTACTGTCATGGCAAGCAGCTTATGTTGCCACCATGTGATAGGTTAAAATTGGCCATTTTTAGTACATGACATGCCAATTTTTCTATAACGTCAGATCGAGTTTCTATATAGAGCTTGACTGTTTTTTATTGGTTCTCGAGCTCTATATAGGAGCCCGATATGACTCTATAAAAATCAATCAATAGAAAACAACTATATGGTTCTCGAGTTCCATCCAATTGCCGGATATAACTCTATAAAAATCAATCATGACATGCTGCATGCTGTTATTTTTGACCGATTCGCATGTCACATGGGCTGGAGGTAACTCATGCTGCCCGCGAATAGAATAAAAGAAGAAGGTGATGGAATAAATGAGAGGGTCTAAAGTGTAAAGATTGTAGTTGGAAGTAAAAAGGAAAAAGATGGTTAGTCTGTGGAAATGGGACTGCTTTTTAGTCAAGAATCTGGAGACAGCTTTGTGTCTGATCAAATCACTTGAAGATAACTGGGCGCCGGCCCACACCCGCACTTTGTTCGTATAAGTTTCCCAGTTGACAAGATTTTTCTTTCTCATGCCCAAACAAATATGTCAGTAGTGTGTGGTGTGAATAATCATGATCCTAACAACCCCAACAAGCACTACTCTCAATGGAATAGATTACTACAAACTAACCAACACTGCTTTTAGTTTGCAATGTATTGGATTAATGATTTTCTTAAAACTAATATGAGTGTTGTTATGACATTTAATGTGGCCATACGTATACACATTACATGATTTTGTGTATCCAGATGGCGTGTATATATTTAGTCACACTCAAACAGGATATTTGATGTTATAAACGATAGTCATATGTGTGGTAAAAAATTTCTATCATACTATCTCCATCCTACAAAGATAGTCTTTTATTTCTTTTTCATTCGTCCTGAAATATAGTTCAATTTCCTTTTAAAAATTTCTTCGAAATTTTAGTTCTTTTATATTTCTATATTTAACAGTTTTTCTATTAGGCAAGATAAAAAAACTAAGTCAAAAAAATTAGAAATATTAAAGGGGAATAATTAAAACAATAAAAGGGTATGGTAGGGAAATGATGTTAAATTACTTTTCCAATATTACTAAATGAACTTTTCTTAATATATGTAAAAAATAAAAATATGATCATCTTTGTGGGATGAAGGTAGTAATAGATAACAATTACTCCTCGCATCCCAAATATTTAGTCTACTTTTTTCACAAAGATAAAATATTAATGTTGAAAAAGTAAACTTTGTTAATTGTGTTCAAATTGTCTCTTATTTAATAACTAAATTTTAAATTAATAGTTACAACTATAACATTAAATAACGGTATTTTTGTAAAGTAACATAAAATAAACATTTTAATATGAAAAAATGACTACATAATTGGGGCAAACAAAAAATGGAAAGTGAAATATATAAAAGGGAACGAGAGAGTAAAATTTTAGAAAGTATAATGCATGAAAATTGACCCCAAAAAAAAAGGCATGGTTCAAATTGTGTCACAATGCTTAAATGTTCATGTTCTGCATGAGGATCATGAGTTCAAAGTACACATACTCATCCCTTATATCCCTCTGCAGTAAAGATTGTACAATTCTGGTTCTTTATCCAACTCAACAAAGACCCAACATTTGTTGCCTGACTTTGTACCCGCACTAGGTTGGAACAATTCCAACCTGGCACATTTTATAGTGTCTAATAAGTGATGTGACAGGCTTCCATTGGACACCATAGGAGACCCATCCCCTATAGTGTCCAATGAGAGCCTGCCAAATAATCCATTGGACACTACAAGAATATTATAGAAAAACTGAGCGATTCCAACCCTCTCCCTGGATTAGAGCTGGCAACACGACTCGGCGGGCCAACTCTGCCGCAACTTCATAAGTTGTGATTAATTGTGAAACTATGAGCAAACTCTGCCTCAACTTCATAAATCATTATACATTCTCCTTCACCAAACATTGCAGCGTATTACCAATGGACCAATTTAATACCTTGGTTCCTGTTCGTCCATCCGCTGGAGAATGATATAAGAGTAAATGTCACATATGATCCCCAACTTTTGCTCATTGTATCAGTTGGATTCTCATTCTTTTTTCATACAAATAAGGTCCCTAATCCTATAAAATTGATAATCATAGCATTTACCTTTTTTCTTTAATAACTCTTAATTACTAAATAAAAGCAAAAAATAAAAAAAATAAAAAAGAAAAAAGAAAATATTTTTTTCCATTCTACCTATCTAGTTATTATCTACTCATCCTCGACTTAGTCATAGATGACAAATTCTGATAGCCGTTTCTTGCATCAAAAAAGAAAAATCGTAAATGACAAATTCTGGTAGTCATTTTCGACATTAAAAAAAATGGAAAACCATATTTTGTTGCTTGCTTCTCCCATTATTGTCAAAAATTGCAGGAAAAAGAAGGGCTTCCCCAAAAAAGAAAAATGCCACATTCATTTGTTATTTTCAGTCAAACTGGAGATATGAGTAAAATGGTCAGCTAGCCATGTATGTGGAAAAAATTTTATTTTCCTTTTTTTCAATTATCTTTAGAATTCTCTTTTTTTTTTGTCTAAAAAGTAAGACAGGTAAAAATGTTATAAGGGACCTTATAACTGAATTTACGAAAAGTTCGGGACATATGGTATTGGAAAAAAAGTTAAAGACTCAACTGATAGAAACTATAAAAGTTGAGGACCATACGTTAAATTATCCGAATGATAAATGCTAACAACACATTCTCCACCAAAAGAAAGAAAGAAAGAAAAATTTATTTTCACACTTTTCGATAATCTTTCTTTACATTTCGATCACACATTCTTTTAAAAAATTAGCTTTTAATAAATCGTCTTCACATAAATCTCTTAATAGAACGAGCTGTAAAATTTTAGATTGGTATTAAATTACCATACACTATAAGCCCTTCCAAAAGGAAAAAGAGTGAGCAATCAATCCAAACCCTAAAGAAAGGATAAAGAGCGAGTAATCACGTAGATGATATATAGCCATTCACGTGTTAAATCCACGCGATAACGTCAAAGAAAGACCTATTTGGTATCAACGAAAGGTTAAGTGGAAACAAATAGAAATCAATATGGCAGAGAAAAGCTATTTGTGAGTCATTTTTCAAAACTTTCGAGAGGTTTTGTTACAAAACCTCCAACCTCATATGACGAGTATGGATGCACGTCAAATACACATGGCATGCCTATATACATATCACGTAAGATGAGAGGTTTTGTTACAAAACTTACTAGGGTTTTTGAAAATTTTCCTCCTATTTAGGTGTAGGCATCTAGTCCTCAAAACTCTCCCGAACCCGCAACCCAACAAATCAATGTTTTCGGGCTGGTTAAATAGCCCAAAATTTTGAAGCTCAAGCCAAAAAACCCGACCCGAACCTAGAAAAACTCAAACTCGACCAAAAACCCGCAAAAACCCGTCAAAACCCCATCGAACCCGCACAAGTCGACCGACCCAAACCCAGTTCAGTCAGCTTCGAGTTGGGCTCAAAACTGACCCGACACGCCCGATGCCTACCGCTAGTTGTGCATAAAGGTGGAAAATTTCTAAAAATACCCCACCTTATATAGCATATACGGATGCACAATGTGTGTATTTCATAGATTTGTATACAGATTTTATATACCTTTTGTGTACAAATAGCACTTCTCAATATAGCGTCTTTGTTGCCCTTGGCCACGTGACAAATATGGACTCATGCCAAATGGCATTTAACATCACGCTTGACAATCAACCAACATAACAACTGTTGAACCAATTAGCGCCATTGCGAATAATATGATATCAATTCCCCCCACCCCCACCCAACCAAAAAAAAAAAAAAAAAGACATTTTCTCAAGCTCTTCTATCCCTTTCCCTCTCTTATTTCTTGCTCTTAAAAATTGTACGTATTAGTGGTAGTCTGGTAGAGCCGTGTCTTGATCATAGATGCTAAATTTCATCGTGAAGTCAACGAAATTTTAGCCCGACATTAATCGCGTTTTGAATCTTTAGACCAAATTAATGTTACTTTGTCGACGGTGGTAACCGAACTTCAAGCCTTTCGACACTCATCATGTTCAACCATTTGCATGCCTTCCGAAAACCAACGCCTTTGCAGTTGAAGTTTCTCCCTCCCCCGAACAATACGACGAGTTCGATGGTGATGATATCTCTGGTGATCCTCCAATCTTCGATGATGAACCCATTGCCATATCCAAAATGCCAACAAAAAGTCAATTAGATGAGATTGTTAATGTCTACGATTAGTTCTGGTGCAACAAGATTTCATCAACTACTCTTTCACCTTCTGTTCTTTAGTTAAGTGAACCTCATTTTGATATAGATGGAGGATGTTTCAAAATGGAGTCTGTTCAGGGGCAAAAAAAAGGAAATTCAAGAAAATGTATGTAAAAATGAAAGGAAAACGTGTATATCTGTAAAATTCCTCAATAATCTATAATAATATCTAAAAAATGGTGTGGAGCTAAATTACTCTAGATTCTTTAAACGGGTACCAAAATTTGGGTCGAGCAAATTGTTGGAACTTAGGCTAAAAGTAAAAGGGGTTTCTTGAAAAATACAAATATTTTTGTTTGGCAAAATACTTCAAGAACTAGAGTACTAATCAATTCCTTTCTAGTTAAAACGGCTGGCACTATTATCATGTCACCCAACCTAAAACCACCAATAGGAGAACAATTACATTTTTTTTTCTAATGGGTCAATTTTATACGTGAAGACGGCTTGACACCATAATGTACCAACAATTGGCACTAAACAATTTTCTGAGAACTAATATTCTTTTCCCGAATAGCATTTGCCATTTCAACGTCCTTCAATTTCAAATTTAAAAAAAAAATGAATAATTTTATTTGAACTAAACGGGTTGACAAATATAATGATAATAGATGTGTAAATTTACCTTATTATTATGCCGGCTGATATTCTCTCGCATGTTATGTGTAAATTTATCTTATTATCCCGGTTGATATTCTCTCGCATGCGTTAAGTTCACAAAAATATATAATAATAAAATAATTCCAAACCCCTTTTGTCAATATTTTTGTTTTCTCATATATATATATAGCGTGATTCAAAAAATTTTAGCAACGGGAAAGTCACCCCAACTGGAAAATGTGGTCCCTCAGCATATAGAAACGTGTTTCTATATGCTTCTTGCTTCAAGCATTATCATATATGCCCTTCAAATCAGATGCGGCAAAAGGTAGGCAGGAGAAGTAAATGCAAAAGGCAAAGTATTGTGTGGGGGACATTTTCTTGCTTCACTCAGTGAAGACTGACAGACATGTTTGTATTTAGTAAGTACACTGTACAAAGTTGCCTGTCTTCTATCTCCTGTATTCTCTTTAAACTCGATCACGTGTCTACCAAATCCCCAACTCGACCAAGACGTAGAGGACCGTCTTTTGTTCTCCTCTATTCCCAGATCCACCGGGGACTGCAACCACTATTTGAAGTGTGTTTAGACGTTCAGAGCCTTAGAGGACTTCCTTCTTCAATGGAAAAATTCTAATTGTTCAATTTTTTGCTCTAAAACATGTGCAATCAGTAAACTGTGGAATTTGGTCTTATAAAACATGTGTTCAACCGGCTTTGTTGATTACCGAGTTCTCTATTATTTCTGGAAGAAAGCCAGTACAGGATGCGTGTGGACGGGGAAGAGCTTGTGTCCACAAAAAGCTGCTGTCAAAGAAAAAGGTAGATTAACCCGTCAAGAATCAGTTTCCCAAGATGAAAATGATTGAGACCAAAATAAGCAACGAGTCACCAAAAAATAATACAACATAAAAATGGATAATATAATATCAGTTAGGAGCATCTTATTCCTAAACTCTTCATTCCCATGTTCCAAATCCTCTTTAAGCAGTGAATTCTAAACCGTCTGAAAACTCTGACAACCATCGTCCCCAGATCTATTTTGGCACTTATATCTTGGCATATTCAGAGGATTTTCACCTATTCACTTGTCAAAGCGTCCAAGACATCATCATAATAATCCTCTTTAAACACAAGTAGACGCCAGTGAAATTTCAATTGCTAGACCCTTCGTTGTCTCGAAAAAGGAGTACTCATCAGTACTAGTGAATATATTGTGATGGGTGATTGAGAGTCCTAGAAAGCAATCAGTCTATTAACCTCAAGTTAAAACAATTTATTATGTTCTCATGAAATCAAGAAAAATGTTACTTTACTACCCAAGAACTACCATCTTGGGTGCTACCCCTCTAAAAAGGGGTGCCACCTATCTCACTAATGCGGGTCTCACCCCCTCCATGTGAGAGAGGTGGCACCTGAGGTGTCACTTTGGGTGTTCTTGTAGCATTACTCTAAAATCAATTCAAACCAAGATAAAGTAGGTTAGCAGTTAACAATTGGATAAGAATCCTTTTTTTTTTTTTTGAGCAAACAAATACTTCATTAACAATCAGCCAAAGTCAAAATACAAAGAAAGGAACGTCGGAATGCAATCAAACCAAAAGTGAGATAACATTAGTCCGGATGTCTGTCATCAAAATGAGGGGTTGAAATCCCTAATAAGAAAACCTTGACTTTATGAAAGTTAAATATAATCCCTGTGGACTAAATTGCTTGTCTAGAATTGTTACGGGCCAAAGTGTATATATTTTATTGCCATTTTCTGTACTGGTATATATTATACTTGTACAAGAGTAAATAAGGGCTTCTTCTTCCATTTTAGTTAATTTATTTATTTATTATTTACCAAAGCTAGTCAAAAGTCAAACTTCAATATCAACCACATATTCAATCTCTAAAATTTTATTATTTTTTACATTTGCTCCAATATTTCCATACTTACCACATTCTCTGTTGTGGTTTGGGGGGGGGGGGAATCACTTAAGCTACAAAGAATAAGTTGTAAGAAACATATATACTTTTCCTAATTGATAATTATGAAATTAACATATCTTCATAAAATGTTGATCTCGACTAGGGAATGGCTCGATGAAACTTTCCCTCAGCAGCAACGATACCTGAAAATCATACGATATAAGTTGTTGGTGATCAATGGGAAGATACAATCTGGGAATCATTAAGTAAACTATGAAATTCCCTGATCACAAGTACATAACTCTCAATGTGAAGAACAGGCACAAATTTTCTTGGCTACAAGTACAGCAATAGGAAAGCTAGATTACAATATTACTACCAAGTAGGCTTCCGAAGTATCAGATGTGAAACGAACACTGGATAACTAATAAATTGCATGAGGGCCTCACCAAGGGTTAGATTACATGCTTCAGGGGATCTTCTTCCAAGAAAATTTTGAAAGAAAAGAAATAGACAAATTAAAGGGTCAGTTTGGGGTGCCATTATAATTGATTATCATATTTATCTAAATTTGAATTCAAATTTATGCCACATGGAATCATAAAAATTTGACAAGTGGGAAATGTGATGAAATCCATGTGAAAAGTGCCCACCCACCTGTCAAATTTTTATCACTCCATGTGGCACAAATTTGAAATTTAAATTTTGAAAAAACTCTGATATTCAATTATAATGGCAACCAAACAGACCCTAAGTTATTGCCCCAGTTTACAAATATCATCTGAAGTAATTGCATGAGACAAGCAAGCTCATGATGAAACCCCATATCAAGCAGATGGAGACACAGATAAGCCCCTCATTGGCTGAAGGCAATTCAGAGTACAGTTCTGCAGTAAATAAAAGTTACTTTTTGAGAGAAAGCTAGCATATTTTTTATTTATAGAGGTAGATAATCCAAATGGCACCCAAACTCAGACATTTAACTTATTTAAGGTCTGGAAAGACAAATATAAACTAACACTTAGACAAACCTAGTTGCAGTGTTCCAACGATTTATAACACACAGATCCTCAAAGTTAAAAGACACCAATGGATTCTTGTACTAACAGAAATGAAATGTTAATGCAAAAAACATCAGTACAGAAATTTGTATATCTAAACACAATATGTTTCAAGCGTGTTTCACCATATTGCACATAACATAACTTCTTCCCATAAGGAAGGTCAAAGTCTTGGGTGGGACGGCCCCGTCGGAATATCTGAAAGAGAGTTTATGATGTTACAAAAGGAAGGTTCAGATTTATAGTATTCTACCAATATATCACAAACCTTGTCATCATTTGACTGAACATTAGTAATTGTATGATAAGAAGGAAGGTTGGAACACAGAATCCAAGTAAGACCTCAACACTCCAAGGAAACCTTTGGCTTCTTCAACCTAGAAATATTACAAGTCAAACAATAAGCTATGAAGATACAGAGATACATTTGAAAACAGAAGTTTGCCAGCTTCCCTAGTGATTTTATGACTACACCATTGCCTACACTCTTTCCCTACACGACCTCTTCCGATCTCATATCAGACACTTGACATCCTCAATATATTTGTCCATCAGCAGTAGTTTCCCTTTTGGGAGGGTTGAGAAATGAGAATAGCAAGCTTTCTCAATTAGACGGAGGAGTTTACGGAATGGAGTAGTGACAAGTTGTCCTTGAGAAAATTCAAAATATTTTATTCTTTTTCGCAATCCATGGATCTAATGGAAATTTTTTCTTCTGTATGTCCATGGAAAACATCCTCTTATTGGCTCATTTTTTTGCCTACATGAAGATGTAAAATCCACATATATAGTAGAATACACGCCGTGCAGGTAGAGCAAAATCATCATAGTTCAATTGGCAGGAATATATTTCTTTTGTGGAAACACTGTCACATTAATATCAAGCAACTAATCTCCGATTATATTTCATATGCTACACGTACGGACCTGGTTCTTGTTCACATCCACAAGAATGACATTGTTAGCTTAGACTCTACTTCAAAGTATAAAACTGATTAAGAAATAACTAAAACTAAGCAGCAGATTCACAGGTTAAATTAAAGTCAGAATCTTTAGAGCTAGTTTGGTGTAAGTTCTTCTGGGAGAATGTGTGGTCTAGAGAAAATGTGATAAATAATAACTTTTAATGGATCAGAATGAGGTTGGAAATGAACTTACCCTTTTTAGCTCATTTTAAGCTAGAGAGAGTAAGTTCTTAAAGTTTACTAATCACTTATATGACTTAATGTGCAACCACCGTCGCATAGCCAAAATGTGTATTATAATTATAGTTCATGAGGAAAGAGGAGAGATGAATCATACAACAACTAGAATATATTTCATACAAATTAGTCCGGCATTCCATTGACCTAGAACGAGATCAGATCTCTACAAAATGACGCAACATAGAATCGTAGCATCACTTCACTGCATCAATTTAATTATATTCTCTTCATTTAAAAAGCAATTTCTAAGGATTAAACTGCTTTGCCAAAATGGATGACAAAATGAGTGACAGTCGAAATGGTCCACGTGACTACTATTGATTTAAAACCGATATGATGTGTTGAAAAGCATAATTTTGCCAACTACTACGTGTCCTTTTTTAATAAATTCTGTATAATTTTTGTTCAAATAGCACAATTCCAATTTCTAGTGATTCGTCTGAGAATGGATAACACTGTGGACATAAAAATGGCAAGGAAAAATAGCCAGGAGTATGAGGAACACACCAGATAATGAACAGGTACATCCAGAAAGTCCAGCATGTCTGTCAAAATACAATACAGAGACATGGCTAAGGTACCACAGGAGTAAATCCACATGAGAAGCAGAAGGAAATAAGCAGGATACAATCAAAATATTTGGATTTTTTTTTTAATTTTTTTAAATCCAATGCAATACTATTTCAAAATATTAGGAGAGTTGCCACTGATATGGACAAATCAGAGGTATGACCGAAACAAGTGATGAAGAAAAAATACCCTGCACACCATACCAGACAAAAAAATCAAGATGATTGAAAACTCTAAGCTATTTCTTTAAATCAGTTTATCTATTATAAATTTATTTCTTATGCACCAGAAAGGGGAAAAAAAAAACTTAAAGTTGTATGAATTTTAGTGGATTAGAATGATATCATTTTTTGTTTAATCAAATCATATCTCATCCTTTCATGAATTAGTATTTACTATTTTATACTCAATACCATATGTGGTATTTCAATTGTTGTTGGACACGGATAAGTACCCATGATTCCATGGGTCTATTATAATAATAATAATAATAGTTACCTTGTTTACATGTTTAAACAGGATCTCTCTCTCTCTCTCTCACACACACAGACAAAAAGACTTTTGATCCTTGAGTAAGAATTGCTTTAGCCAAGGACAAGATCTAGAGGGTATCTGATTCTCATTATGATTTCCTTATAATTTCAAATTACAATGAGGAAGCTCTTCCGATCTAATAAGTGGTGGAAATTTAATGAGCTAAAAATATGTAGTAGTGATTTAGTGGCAGTGGTATATGAAACTAACGAGTGAAGGATAATGAGAATCAAACACTTTGATATATACGCAGCCTATCTCAAAGTTTAAGCTTTCAAATGCTATGGTTCAATGTGGTATCAAAGAAGCTTTCAAATGCTATGGTTCAACGTCATATCAAATAAGCAAACATACCGGGCTTAAAGTCTTTCCACTACACATTTAACCCTTGTTTGACAGAGTTTTATTTTTATTTCGAGAAGTTATCTTTTCAAGTGTCTTTAGGAAGAATTTATCATTTAAAAGTATGGAAATTTTATGGAGAAAGTAAAATATAATTTTTTTTAATAGAGATTATGTTCAAAATTGATGTTTGACTAGTTGAACAAGCCAATAACATAATTCTTTACGAGCTTGCTCTAGGGAGCTTTACTATATGAATCAAAAGTTGGTAAAAGTCAAACATTAATATCAATCACACATTCTCCACAAAAAAACAACGCCAGTTTTCTATGGTGAAATTTGCGGTCAAACTCTACTCTTTCCTTTTCTTCCTTTCCTTCCTTTCCTTTTTTTTCTTTTTGTGAGAATTAATTTAAATTTAGATTGGTTGTTGAAGTATATAATGTATTCCTTATATGGAATCTTCCATTTCTGAATGCCCTAATTATAGTCAATCAGGTACAAGCTTTCCAAGCTTCTTTCAATCTCTTCTCATTAGTCGTCAGATTTAAAGACCTAATTGAATTGAATATTCAATTTTTTTCTAGCTCCCTAAATTTCTTAAATCTAGAAACCTGATTTTTTCTTTTTCTTCTTCGGGTTCTTTTTTTTTTTTTAAACACACATAAACTTTAAAATTTTGCTAATTTTTATGAAAATCACTATCAAATTTTTAAAAAGATGCCGCACATTACATGGGTATGATAACAACAATTCTATTACAAATGTAATGTTCAATGAAACTTTTCAAAATTTGAATTAGTTTAATTTGTTTGATATCCTTTGCGGTTTCTTTTATTATTTTTATTTTTGAGAGTTCTTTATATGACAAGCTTTTACTTGTGTATTTGTTGGCAACTCACTATTCAATAACCCTTTAGGGCATCCCCAACCCTTATACTCTATTTTACAGCACAGGTACTCTAAAATACAATACAGCAACCTCTATTTTAAAAAATTTCTCCAACCAACATACTCTATACATTCTCTATAACTAATTTTTTCTATTTTTCTTTCATTTCCAACCATTAATATATTATTAAAAATAAATAATTACGCATTATATTAATAGCCGAACGCAATTAGACCAACATTTTATACGACTTGTACTCAAGTAATACATTCATTTTAGACACTAGAATACAAGACCAACTCAAAAATAAAAGGTGCAAATAGATGAAAAGAGATAACGTCACAACAAGTGATAAAAGGTACTATAAATAACAAGCACATAGCCGATGAATGATTAAGAATTTGAATTCCTATATTCCTCCCACAGATGGTCGATGAGGGCATCTCGAAGTGCATAGTGTGCCGTCTTATCTCTGATTTTCTGGTGACGTGCCAAGAATTCTTGAAATCGAATATGTTCATCTCGTGCCATTTCCACTCCTGGGGCGGGTGCCTCTCGATGATTTGTGATAGGTGCCTTTACATCTCGCTCATCTTCAATAATCATATTATGCATTATAATACACGCAATCATAATATCATGCAACACACGCTTCCTCCAGACGCGCCTTGGTCTGGAGATTATTCCCCATTTTGATTGTAGAACACCAAATGCTCGTTCTACGTCTTTTCTACAGCTTTCTTGTCTAGCTGCAAAGTATTTCTTCTTTGGAGTTTGCGGGTCGTGAATTGTCTATACTAGCGTGGCCCATTTAGGATATATATCATCTGATAAGTAGTATCCCATTGTAAATTCTATTCCTTGTATAACGTAGTTAGCATGAGGTGCTATTCCATTGGCAAGATTAGAAAATAGATGAGACCTTCCCAATACATTAATATCGTTGTTCGAATCTGGCATACCAAAATACGCGTGCCAAATCCACAAGTCGTAGTTAGCCACGGCTTCCAAAATGATTGTTGGACTTAGCATGAGGTGCTATTCCATTGGCAAGATTAGAAAATAGATGAGACCTTCCCAATACATTAATATCGTTGTTCGAATCTGGCATACCAAAATACGCGTGCCAAATCCACAAGTCGTAGTTAGCCACGGCTTCCAAAATGATTGTTGGACTTAGCATGAGGTGCTATTCCATTGGCAAGATTAGAAAATAGATGAGACCTTCCCAATACATTAATATCGTTGTTCGAATCTGGCATACCAAAATACGCGTGCCAAATCCACAAGTCGTAGTTAGCCACGGCTTCCAAAATGATTGTTGGACTTAGCATGAGGTGCTATTCCATTGGCAAGATTAGAAAATAGATGAGACCTTCCCAATACATTAATATCGTTGTTCGAATCTGGCATACCAAAATACGCGTGCCAAATCCACAAGTCGTAGTTAGCCACGGCTTCCAAAATGATTGTTGGACTTAGCATGAGGTGCTATTCCATTGGCAAGATTAGAAAATAGATGAGACCTTCCCAATACATTAATATCGTTGTTCGAATCTGGCATACCAAAATACGCGTGCCAAATCCACAAGTCGTAGTTAGCCATGGCTTCCAAAATGATTGTTGGACTTTTGCTCCATCCGGCATAAGCTCCTGCCCAAAATGTTGGGCAATTTGTCCACTTTCAGGGCATACAATCGAGGCTACCTAATATCCCAGGAAATCCACGTTGTTTTCCGATGTGGAGCAATTGTGCAACATCTTGTCTGTCACTGATAACTCTTTTTCCTTTCATCTCATTTGAATAAGATGGTTCTTCATGTGATTCAGCTTTAATTTGTGAATCTCTTATGACAACTCCTCCAGTCTTTCCGACTGTCAGTCTTTCTAGAATTGTTACTTCAATTTCTTCTTGTTCTAATTCTTCTGAAGTTGTTTCTTGAGGTTCATCAGTTTCATCTTTTGATTCTTCCTGTTCAATAGAAAGAATTTGTTCTTCAAGAAGAGTTAGTTGTTTACAATAAGATGTAATTCTTTCTAATTCTTCATCTTCGAAAGATAAAAGAATGTTAAGAGTACTGAGGTCATTACCACTTTGGTAATCTTCCTCAATTCTTCTTCTGAGAAACTTCATTTAGGATAATTGAAGATACCTGTAAGCATTCCCAGATTTGAGGTTCCTGCCTCAAATTGTCCGAAATGTCTCATTCATTGTGAAAGTGTGACATTTGTAGTGGCTTGAGGTTGTGGGACTGTTTGTCTTCCAGCAACTTTTTACTTAATAGTAGCAGTAATGATTGCTGTTATTCTTTCCATAGCATTGTTAAGGTCTGGTGTGATAGACCTTATTTTTTGCCTAATGGAACTAAGTTCGTTTTTAAGATGAGTAACTGGTTCATTAAGTCTTTTGCCTTCATCATGGATGTTACTAATCTTAATGTTTTCTGTCATAAGTCTATTTTAAATACTTACTCATTTCCTCAATTTTTTGATGTAGTTCTTCCAAGCTTATAGCAAGTTGGGATTCATTTTTATTGGTTTTTTCTAGTTTATCCTCATCTCTTCTTGAAGAAGTTGTGCTAGATTCTCCTTTTAGGAGTAATCTATCTTGAGTTTTGATTAAGGGTTTTGGCCCCTAAATCAATTGTCCAATTACTATCAGGCTGAGTTAGAATATCAAACTCAGTTTCTTTTACCTCAAGATAATCCATGAACTCGGGTTCATAGGTTATCCTTTTGTCTACTTGGATCACAATATTGTTATGGCTATTATGAATAGCATAACTAACAAGGTAACTGATAGAAAAAGGTACAATGTTAAGTTTAACAAGATCTCTCCTGCAATAATCATGAACAAATGATAATATGCCATCAAAATTTGTGTCATGAAGTGATACAGAAATTTTTGGGTGTATAGTAAACTGAAGTTTACCACAAGCTAAATTTCCTTGAATCATACCCAAACATCCCTCTTTAAGATCTTGAATACGATTATCAACTATAGCCATTTTGATCGGTTGATCTAGATGAGCTGATAGTGTGCTTTTAAGCTGGATTTTAACAGTTCCAATGGTTACCCAATATAAAATTTTCTTATCTGAAAAATCTATCTTTTGTTTTATTTATTTGATGTCTTGTCTACCCAGTAAACAAATACTTGTTCTGTTATATACATGTTGGACATATAGAGCAAATTCTTTGTAAGATATGACATAATAAACATTCCTTTTTCTTCTGAATGCTTTTGAAAGAAAATCTTTTTTGAAAGCCTCTCTAAGTTTTAGTGAAAAATCTTTTTCAAGAATTTTTTGTAAGTTTTTTCAGAGATTACTACATCTCCTGAAAAATTTCCTTGCGACTCTATCGTCTTTATTTCAAGAAATTCTTTTTGAGTATTATGAATTTCCTTATTCTCCATATGTTTTAATGTGTAATGCATAATAAAATCATGTATGTATTTTTCTCTTTGTTGTTCTAGGTCTTATTTATGTCGGATAATGACATTAAGAGCTCTAGGGACCACTCTGGCCAATACAGATGGTTGGCACCTTTCTTGGTGCCAATTAATCCTTTGATTATGCCATCCTATATGGTCAATGACGACTATACAGTATGCACAAAGATGTATAGAAGGTGTATTTTTCATAAGTTGTAAAATTTTTTGAAAGGTTTGGGCCATAAAACTTGAAGTTTTGTGGAAGAAAACTTTGTTTTTCTTAAAAGGGTAATTTTGACCTTTTATGTAATTGGTGAAAGTGGTTGTCAATCCTTGCTGGTAGAATATCATTTTCCAATTACCCTTGATTTATATCACAAATTCAAAGTTAACTAATTCAATTTTAGACATTTCATATTCTTGACATAGAGTTAGTTCATGCATTGACTATTTCATTATTTTATACAACTTTTTGAATAAGCTGAATCGTGGTTTAAATAAGTGGTGCAGTAATTAGATATTCACGTTATAGACGAGAGGTCTCGAGTTTGAATCACACCTCTCCTTCCTCTAATTCTCCTCCCCTCCACTATACCCACTATTACAAATTATAGGGGAAAAAAAGAATAAGCCAAATCAGAAGAATAAAAATTGAACGTAAAGCTCATGTGAAAATTTAGACCGTTGATATTCTAAATACAAAATTAATACATGCATCGTTTGCTGAACTTCTTGATAAATCGAAGTAGAAGAATAAAAATTAGGCATGAATTAAACTCATGTGGAGTTTCTTTTTTTTAATCATAATATAATTTAGTGAAAAAAAATTAGCAGCATGAAAAAAAATTACTCCAAATCCATGTACAAAGCACGTGCTTGTACTAGTTTAAACTTGTCAAAAAAGCTTGAGAACTGAAAAGTTCAAGAGCCGGCTTGCTGCTTGATGAGCAAAACTTGTCTTTGGCAAGTCTAAGCTCAAATCTAAATGGGTCGCCACATTGCTCGCTTGCGCTCGGCATGCCTTTAAGGTGAGCTGAGCTGTTCACGAGCCGCTCATGAACAGCTCATCAAAAAGGAGAAAAGTTCACGAGCCGATCTCTCAACTAACAAAAAAACTCGAGCCGACAAGTTGAGCTCAGCTGGGCGAGCTTTTTTGCCATGTCTAACTAGTTATTCCAAATCCAAATGAGAGAAGCTCCAACTTGATTTTTTGTTAACTTCCCATGAGGCTTTGGTCGCCTTTCAAGGGCCGCCGGCCCTGCAGTCTGCTTTTGGTCAAACGCGCTATCATTAGGATAAGAGACCACCAATAATCTCATTGAAAATAATTATCGGCACATGCATTCCGTGCCCAAATTGAGAGCACCACATTATTCCTCCACCGGCCAATCACACTCACTTTTTAAAGCTCCCACTCTCCCCTTCCCCATATGCACATTCACTTCATTTGATCACAGAAATTTTCTGTAGCGGATCAACAATGGCTGGAATGAAATCCAATCAACCATCCGAAGCTCTTTTTTCGCCATACAAGATGGGAAAGTTCAACCTTTCTCACAGGTATGCATTCCTGATGTTTTATAACATCTCTTTTGGCTATTTTTTCCCCCGAATCAGGGTTGCTATTTTACGGGCTCTGAGCTAAATCTAAGAGCAAGTGAAGCCTTTCTGTTTCTTCCTTCCTTTATTATCTTGAAATGGATTATTATTGGGTTTAGAATATCTCCTATTTCTGAATCCGAAAGTTACTTTGCTGTAAAAATATATATATTTGTTTTTGTTTTTTAATTAATTGATTATAATTAACTGTTTTATGTGAAGAAAAATGAAGTTACTACAAGTAAAAATAAGTAAGGTAGTTAGAGGAATTCGTGATTCCTCCAATAAACTTCAAACTGTTAACCTTTTTAATTCTCTTTTCTTTTTGAAAATCCTATTAGCATAGATAAATTTGTCCTGAAACGTAGATTACCGATTTTGGCGTACATTTGCAGGGTAGTGCTTGCTCCAATGACTAGATGCAGAGCCCTGAATAGCATGCCAGGGCCGGCCCTGGTTGAATATTACACCCAAAGATCAACCAAAGGTGGGTTTCTCATCACAGAGGGTACCATGATCTCTCCCACCGCCGCCGGGTATTTCTCTAATTTTACTTGCATCTCGTCTTGTTGTGCTTAAAAGTATGTAAAAACAAGAAAGTGCCATTGGGTACTACTTTGCCCTTCAAATTGCTGCAAAACAGCTAAAGTGGAGTCTCAGGATATGCTCAATTGGGTGGGTGGGGGTTGTTGTTGTTGTGTGTGTGTGTGTGTGTTATAGTTAATAATGATATGTTTAGTATATTTAGTTATTGTTTTCAATTTATATTATAATTATACCTGACTTCAGGCCAGGGTGTTGGATCATAGTTTATTTTTTGATGTCAGTATAACTTTTTAACTTTTTGTATTAGGAAGTTTAGTAGGTTTAGGCATCTTTTGTTGATATATATTAACTGAGACAGCACAATTAGCTAGTCTAACTGTATTTTTTAAAAAATAATATTGGGTCAGATTATTCCATAAATTATCATTAGTATAGAGCTTTCTGGGACCCATTTAGTGTTTGTTCCAATCTGATGATAACCTTGTTATTGAAACTTTGTTATGGCGGTCCAGATTTCCACATGTGCCTGGGATTTTCAACAAGGAGCAAGTTGAGGCATGGAAGGATGTGGTAAATGCTGTGCACGCCAAAGGTGCAATTATATTCTGTCAATTGTGGCATGTAGGCCGGGCTTCACATCCAGGTACAGCTTTTGGTAATGCAAATGAATATTGGTTGTGATTGGTTCAATTGACTGGGCTGCATTTGGAAAAAAATTCTAGAGTCATTTCTAGTAACCTGATAGGTAAAAAGTAAAAAATAGCTTTTAAACTTGTTTATTTATTTTCTTATAGTTTTTTCTCTTCTTCCCACAGGCAGTTTCTTCAATGTGCTCTTCTATTAAAAAGCACAGACTAAGCAAGAGTTGTCCAAAAATATCAAATATTCATTGATGTCACATCAATTGACATAGATTATCTTGTCTCAAATAAATCTTTTTTAATTCCATTAGCTTCGAGTGACATTTTGTTTGATAAATTATTGATAACATGCTAGTGATCAAGAAGTGTATCCATGTACATTACACAGGGATTCAGTTAGGAACTTGAAGAATTGGAATGCTGCTACTGCTTTTAGACAAGTTAAAAGCATCTTGAATAGTACAAAAATGCACAAATCTTTATTTAACCATTATCCTTGTCGTTTTTGAGAAAGAATTACACACTGATACTTTCTGTTAGCAACATAATGAACGTTTATAGGTACATTACAATTTGATATTTCTGCAGTGGTTTGCATTGGCATTTTTCACAAAACATTATTGATGAATTCTCATACTCCAAATGCACTCTCCTCTTTTAATACAAAATGGAAATTTAGTAAGTTCTCCCCCACAATTTTGTAGTGCTTCAGCCTGGTGGGGCTGCTCCGATATCTGCCACTGATAAGCCAATATCAAAGAGGTGGAGAGTACTGCTGCCAGATGGAAGTTATGGGATTTACCCAAAACCACGTTTATTGGAAACCTATGAGATACCAGAGGTGGTAGAACACTATCGTCAGGCTGCCTTAAATGCCATTGAAGCAGGTTAGTTAAGCTTATACATTGTGAATCATGTGATAGTTGTGTCTGAATAGTATTTGAAGAGTTGCATACATAGAGGTTACTTTTTAATTATTCATAACGTTGTTCACTACGTGAACTCGATAATTGTTCTCACTTCTGAAGAATATTAAGTCTAGTAAAAGATTTTGGTGAGAAGGTGTTTGATTCTCATTATACACATCTCTCTCTTTCTCTCTCTCTCTCTCTCTCTCTCTCTCTCTCTGTTTTTGGGGGGCCTGGAGGTGTTCGGGTGGTGGATGAGGCTTTTTTTTTTTTTTTTGGCCGATGTCACTACATGTTTTTGGCAAGAGAACTCGCAGCCAATTGTCAACATATCATTTTTTTTCACTGTTAATGTGAGCCAATATTAATTTAATAAGAATTGGAATATGAAGTCACAAAATGAAAAGATTACAGCCTGTTGATGATGAAGACCGTTGAGCTAAAGAGGAGTCAGCGTGAGGTTTTTTGTGCCTTAGAACTAGAGGAGTAAAGACCATGTTTGTTAGGTAGGAGCGGCACATTTTATTTTCAGGAGTTGATGAAAATTTTCAATAGACAACTTTAAGGATTATAACATATAATCTCTAAAAAATGTGATGTCTTTATGGCACCTTAATGCCTTTCAGATACTAGTTACCAGCAGGCGTAAATATCATTACCTTAGTCTTTCCATCATGCAAAATGAACAGGTTTTGATGGCATTGAGATCCACGGAGCTCATGGTTATCTAATCGACCAATTTCTCAAGGATGGGATCAATGAGCGCAATGATGAGTACGGTGGGTCTCTAGGAAACCGCTGTAAATTCATGATGAATGTAGTTCGAGCAGTTGTCTCAGCGATCGGAGCTGAGAGAGTTGGCGTCAGAATGTCACCTGCAATTGATCATCTTGACGCAATGGATTCTGATCCACTCAGCCTAGGCTTAGCAGTGATTGAAAGACTCAACAAGCTCCAAATGGACTGTGGCACAAAACTTGCATATTTGCACGTGACTCAGCCCCGATACACAGCCTACGGACAAACAGAGGCGGGCAGGCACGGGAGTGCAGATGAGGAGGCACAGTACATGAGGACTTGGCGAAATACATACCAGGGAAGTTTCATTTGTAGTGGTGGATTCACTAGGCAGCTAGGAATAGAAGCTGTTGCTCAAGGTAGATGCTGATTTGGTGGCCTATGGCCGGCTATTTATTTCAAACCCCGACTTAGTTCTGAGACTTGAGCACAATGCACCATTAAACAAGTACTATAGGTCTACTTTCTATACCCACGATCCTGTTGTAGGTTATACCGATTACCCCTTCCTGAGCAGTAACAAGCCATCTAGCATCCCTTTGTCACGTATGTGATCATGAACTGACTGGCACTAAAATGTATTTAAGCTTGCAAAATTTCGTATTAAAAATTGTATTTCCCATATATTTGGAGGGACAGAGCCCCGTCTTTCTTGTACAATCTATTCTTGACGATATGAAGTAAAGATGTTATCCTTGGATTTGATCAAAAAAATAAATAAATAAATGAACACTAAAGATAGTTGGCAAATACCACACCAGAACGGTATCATCATTTTATAGTTCAAACAAGGCGGCTCCGAAGAAACATGTAGCTATATTGGATAACTTGTATAAGATTTATACTATGAAATGAAATTTCGAAGCAGAAATATCAAATAATATCATTTTCTCACGCGTATACAATCCTATCCACCGTATTAATATCAGTGGAGAAAGTTCCAATTCAATGCAATGGAACTATTTGCTTATCCATCACCTTCAAATGTGTGTGTATATATACTTCCACCAATCTGCAGTAAAATATCTTCAAAAAAGGCATACTTCAATGGAAGACTTAGCGTCAGCTCATATTCTCTAGGTAAAAAATCCTTTCACTTCCTTGTGCAACTAAAAACTTGACTAGTTTCAACTTCTATCTTTCTTGGGTTTTCTCGCAAATACAACCCGGGAGAGGATTCGCATAAAAGCTCTCTTCAAGCTTCGGGAACTCACCCAGCTCCCTCATATAAGGCCCTCCAACACGGTTTTCATGGAGCTTTTTGACTTTCAAGCTGAATTTCTTCCATGTGATTTTCCCTTCATCAAGTTTATCAACTAGTTTTACAAAATTCATCCTGCACTCAAAAAGAAAAAGAAATGCCGTAATTTACCCATTTGTGATGCTTCTCGAAAGAAATAAAAACTATTGCCAAATGCACCGGGGTTTGGATACTACCTGTCTGGACTGATAGTTTTCTTGAAACCCTCAAATCTTCTATGACCTTGGACTGCCTTAGCCATGTTACCATCATAAGTGTACATAAAAACATCACTCTGAAGGGCAACGGCATAATCCAAACCAGCCAGCATATTCTGGTGATTCCTGAAAGGGTTTAGTTCTTCCTCTGTTGACAGAGTCGAGTGGGAAAAGATATTAGGGAAGCTCTCAGTGAGATACTGCATGCTACCGTTCCCATAAGCTTCACCAGCTACCAAGTAAATTCTAGTGCTGGACGGGAAGCCCATGGCTTTGAGCAAGAGGGCGGTCTCCCTAGGGGTCAAAGGGCATCCACCAAGCTTTCTTCTTTCTACTCCATCGATCTCCTTTTCCTTCCAATGGCTGACTTCATAACGCATTTTGCGGAGTTCATCATCCTCTTCGGTTGTCAAATTATGACTGCATCCAGTAAAAGCAAGCATATCCTTCTCATACCTGCAACCATAAACTTGATGAATAAAAAAACGATATTGTAGTAAGAATTAAGTTAGTGCAGTTACTGATGTCCTAGGGGGCATAACAACTTATCATTTGTAGGAAAATATCAAAATAATATTTATTTAAACCAAAAACTCAACAACACGTCTTTTACTATCTTGAAAATTTATGTTTGAACAACTTGAATCGTGAACTCCTAATAAACACCTACAGAATTGAGCAAAATAACCTCAAAGAAGAAATACTGTGTAGTGCAATGAGAAGGGAAAGCGTACGTGACAGCTTTCCGAAAACCACCAGAAAACATAGGGGGGTTGGAAAAACGGGTCACTCTTCTCTCGTGGTGTGAGGAACCATCCTCGAGAAATGGAATGCAGTTCAAGTAAAGGTCCTTTTCTACACCCACCATAAAACTAAAATTATGACCTAAAGAATGACTTTTTTCTCATTACATGCCAGTGGTTTTTGGAGGCTAAAGTAGTGTTGAATTGAAAGATTGTCAGCAAGCGGTAAATGACCAATATCTTGTTATGAAACTCATTTACTCTACTTATGGAACACTGTCCGTAAGCAAACAGATTGACCAATATTGGACAGCATTATAATTTGAAGTTGTCTCTGCTGGGTTCTAATTGCATGATCGCTGTGGGGGAACAATGCCATAGAAAGAAATAATTGTACAAAGAAAGTTGTTAGATAATGTAGATCATGAATGCAGGCAACTAAAGATCATAAACCATGTTCACTCTATTGGCAGCACAAGTCCGATATTTGGGCTAACAGAGAAGGCATTTGATCAGTGGTTCTAACATCATATGAAAGGATATAAGAGGGGAAAATTGGAAAGAAAATATTATATTTCATGATGCAAATATTATTTAGTTATTTTTTCATGCAAACATCCAGAAGAGATTATAGTGGTGCGCACAATTTGAAGGAAGATGTTTCTTATGTGGAGTTAGACAAGTAGAGACGTGTGCTCTTCCGATCTTGAAGTAACAACCATTTCAAAGGGATTTCCACCCATTTTTGCCTTCATTCAATGTCATAACAGTAGGTTGTGCTTGGCCTGAAGAACTCCACCTAAGGCCCGTCTGGTTTCTTTATTTTGAGAATTGATTTTGTAAAAAGTCATTTTTTTAGAGAACGTGTGGTTGAAAAGTAAGGAAAAATTATGAATAAATGAATAAATGTGTGGACAGAAATGAGTTTAGGTGAGAATTGATTTTGAGAAAATCAAAATCATACTACCCTTAATGTTACAGCAGATGGAGGGGGTAAAGCTATTTCAGTTGGTCCAGAAATAAATTGGATTATAGACTATTAGCAGAATTCTCGGAAAACTAAAAACAAAATGTAGCGGGTTATATGAAACCTATGCCAAATCAAGAGATCATTCTGATCGTGAACCTAGTTTTAAGCAATTAGTTTCCAGTGTTCCCATCTTTCTTTGGCTCATTAAGAAAATGCACTAGTGCACATTCCATTACTGGAAATTTTGCAATTAAATTCGCAATGTTGTAAAAGGTCAAAACAGCAGTATTGTGCCAAGAAATAAACATCTTATGTATAAGAATTTCTGATTGTATTCAGAGGTATGAGGAAGCTTCTCAACATTCCTTTCAAAACTAAATATAGGATATTAGAACATACACTAAAATATCCAATAAATCCCGCCTAGACTTCTGAAAAGGGAAAACGCAGACAAACTGTAAACCAAGATGTTTATAATGAGATGGGCAGCATAAAAGACACATTTTCTATCCAAATCAAACACTGCTTGACCCGACATGCAACGTGTTAGCCCAAACGCAAAATCCTTTTATGGAAACCATAACGGCAATAGCCAATTTGAAAAAGACTCAAAAGGAAAGATAAATAAAAAAAGACAAAAGGAAGAAAAACAGAAACCATCGCATGGACAAATATAATCATGAATGTGTGAGGTGCAACATAAGGGAGTGAAACCACAAGCAAACCTCAAGTGAGATCGGAAGAGCACACGGGCTCCCACTCTGTCGCATTCTTGACACCAAAGTCTCTCCAAGTGCTTCAATTGAGGCAGAGTACTTCAATGCTCTGTAGTTAACATGGCACCGTAACTTTTGTATAGAATCCGGAAGACCATTGTTTGCAAGCCGGGAATCAGTATGCGTAAAGTACATCACTTTATGCTGCTTCAAAAGCGGAAGGACCTCCGATTTGTAATAACCGGTCTGTTTAAAGGGTGCATTATGAAGTAATATAAGAGCTCATCGGAATCAAAAATAAATGAGGTAGTCATGAATCTCGCAATGCTCATTTAGAACTGCAGAAAAGACGGAAAACACATAAAGTTGATGAAATGTAAGGGAATATTAATGGGAATGATATGACTGAAATTGCCTCACAATGGTAGATGATTTATACTTACATTTATGAACTTACACCTATTTTGAAATATGATTAAGATAGAAAAGATCTAATAGAAATTTGAAAATTAATTTCCATAAGATGAATGACATTGCTCTTGTAAATCAAAGAGATTATCATGCAACATTTACTTTCTCATATTGTGCTCTCATGTTCCAACCACAGTCTACTGAAAATGTGGCAGGCAGCAGTAGTTATATTCTACATTGCATATTAGAAGGCTGACAAGATCCATACCTTGGACCAAGATATTGGTGTCTTTGCAAAGGGTTCAATTCCTGCATATTCAGGAGGTAATGTATCAACTATGTGAACGACATCTTTTAGTGACTCGATGAAGTGTTTCCAATCAAAGAGATCTTTGAAGCCACTGTATATATCATCAAGAAGAATGCCAAGTTTAGTAAGGAAGTCAGTTATGTTAGTATCAAAGCATGTTAACATGAGCACTCTACAATAGGTTAAGGATATGCAATTAGAACTTAAGGTGTCCATGTGCAAGTACTACCCGCATAGCGTTCAAGCATCTAAAATTATAAACACAGTTGCTAATTTGACATCCAATAAAGGTAAATGAGGAGAAAAAATCATAGAGCACCTATCATCAGCCCAGTAAGAAGTGTGATCAAGTGAAGGAAGAACAAGCGTCGCCTTCATAACTTTAGCAACAGCAACCATATCACAGATCTGCACTCTAAAATTATTTGTTTATCAGAAAACAATCAATGAAATTCTCCTAGAATGACCTACTATATCATCAGAATATATAACAATCAGACCCCAAATCTCATTTGATTTAAGCCACCATTTGCATTGATCAGAAGAAAACCATTTGTTTTCATGTCGAGCTCTGCAAGAAATACAATTTAAAAGGGGGGAAAAGTTAAAATGAGAGATCTAGGCAGATGTAAGCAAATGGAATGCAAAATTTATGCAATGTCTCACCACCCTTACTTTTGTGACTTTTTGTCCGATCAACGCACTGAGTGAAATTCTCACTGTTAGGCTGGGACCAAATCTCGGAATACTGTAAAACATCCCATTCAAAAGTTATATGCTGTATTTTTATTTCCAGACAGTAAAAGTTAAAATCCAATACTTACATCAGCAATACTACCATAGTTATCCACTATGCCTGAGGCAACGATCATTAGTGTCCTTTCCGACTCACTTTCTCTCCCACTTTCATCAGTTTCTCTTTCCGTATATCCATAGTCGCGAGACCCTTGATCCTTAAGAATTAGATGGGTTACTGAGGACCCATACAGGCCCTAGTAGATTTAAAAACAAATATGAGAGAATATGATGACAGTTAAAAAGGGTATTGTAATAGAAAAACAAAGAAAAAACCAAATGGTCTGCAGTTAAACAAAAGCAGCAAATGTAGAACGTAACAGTAAATGAAGAAAAGATTTCAAACATGGAGCTGACAGGTTAATATTCATTCCCTGCATGCTAATATATATCATATTCCTCTAAAACAACTTAAAATTTTTCATATGAAACGAGACATCTGACGTCATAATTCCACTAACATTTTCCACTTTTAGCAAAGTAAAAAAAAAAGTCTATCAGTGAGACCTCAGGAAATTTCCACGGAAGCAACGTGGAAATGGAGGGCAATCATCAATGGATAAATGAATGAAAGAATATGTTCTGATGCCTCTTCTAGCAAAATACGTAGATATGGAAAAGAGACAAATATAGCTAAAAGACTTCTGTGCTAATCGTATAGGCAACCATTCAAAGGAGATCATTCGTTTACAACTTGAGAAACAGCCGAAAATTTGAAAATCTTCCATGTGAAGACAAACAATTTAAATCGTGTGGCATTCTTATGGTACTTCCGTTTATAGTTACTCATGCTAAAACCTAATCTAATATTTAACGGTGAAGTTATATAGAATACAGAAACAAATTAGTCAACAAAGATAAACAGAAAGGCCATTAAAAAGCAAAAAAAGTATCTTGAGGTTTAGAAAGTGAAATGAAAGACTAACAGGCACATCTCGTAAAAGGTTTTCATAGGGATATTTTTTAATAAAAAAAAAAGGAAAAAACCACTAAAATTCAATTCAAGAAAGTAAAGAACCTGATCGTTTCCAAGTTCATCAATAGCAGATCCAAACCACCCAGTAGCACAAATCTTAAATACGCCCCAAAACAAACACACACCGCAAAACAGCAAGAACATCCAGTGCCCCAACTTCTTCTTCCCCCTGAACTCCAGCCCCAATTCCCCCAAGTCCAAACTTAAAGATGCAATCTTTCTCCTCAAATGCACCCTGTTGGCCACACTGCTCACATGGGCTAGCCTTCTTTCCCCAAAAGACTCAGACCCGTCTCCAGAACCTGAGGTTTCAGATCTGGGTGAATTAAGCTGAAGATCAATGATTTGTTGATGACTGTTGAAAGAACCGCCGTTATTGGCATTGCTACTTGTATTGTAAGTGTTTTGTGAAGAGTTGTTGTTGCGCTTGAAGGAGTTGGCTCGCCGAGTCATCGGGCCGGAAAATCTTGGACTGTTGACACGCTGTGACACGCCACCATCGGCGGCGGTGGCGTGTTGGTGATGGTGGCTGTTATGGTGATGGCCCATCACTGTTATACATACATATGCGTCTGTACAATCAGCTGATTGCCAAAATCACAAAACTTGTTCCGAAGAAAAGGATAGACGGAAGATTTAACAATCTTTTATCCGGTTCACCAGAAAATCAAAGCCGTATCAAATATGCTTATGCGTCTATCTGAATGAGGATGCCTTACGCATATATATCTGCCTGGTAAATTTTGGCTTTCCTGTGTACCTATATAAGAAAAATTATCAAAACCCTCTCCACACACGTGTATAGATGTACGACATGTATTTCAAACATGTCATTGTATTTTAAAATCGACGTATACCTATAAATGTCATATAAATGAAGAGGTTTTGTTATAAAAATTTGGGGTTGTTTGAAGCTATTTATCGGAATTGAATTAGAAAGAGAAATTATAAAGAGGTGAAATGAGTGGTGTAGATTTAATATAAATTTGAAATTTGTGGTTATAGATGAAAAGTAGTCAAATCAGTTGTCAAATCAGTGAAATGTGAGATTATAAAGAGAAATAATAAAGAGGATCAAACACCCCCTTAAGAAATTTTGGAAAAGACTCATTTGATGATGGATGACTATCCGTACACTTCTTCGCTCGTGGTATATTAATAGGTCAATTTCAAGCAAACTATATTAATTAATTAATTCATTTAAAATGGCTTCTATAAATGTTTAGTATTAGTGGGAGTCAAATGTAGAAACCCCAAATCTCACAGTAGAAAAAAAAAATTTAATATTGCAAAAGTAGTGTTAGCTTAACCAATAGTATAGAAAATTTCCCCCATTTTTAAAGGGATTTTTTTATAGAATTTATTGTAAGAGCGCATTTGATAATTTTGGGGCAAAGAACATGATAGCACTTAATAGATCCCTACTTTTGTTTGATCATTTTCGATAAAGATGCATTGAATCTGAATTACATAACTTGATCTAATGATCGAGTTAGTTCGAACTACAAACTATAAATCTAGCATTAATTAGCTAATACAAAGTTTCTCTCAATATTTAGTTTTGTCTACACTTGAACTCTTAATTTGCCTACAAGCCCATGTGCATTCAAGTCATCAAAAAATATTTTTGCCATGTCATCCCTCTGCCCAAACCCCAGTGGGAGGAGACGATCGTTCTGATTTAGGATTTTGGGGGGGGGGGGGGTGTGTTGGCCGGGGGGATGACATGGCAAATTTTTTCATTTTTTGATGCCTTGGATAGCACATGGGCCTGTAGGCAAATTAAGAGTTCATGTATAGGCAAAGTAAAATCTTCGGTAGTTAGAATATTAAAATTAGTTAGTGTTAATCAATAACTAAGCAAAACATATACTATAATTAGATCATGATAATTCATACTTGCTATGATTGGCATCACATCTAACAAATGCTTATTTCCAATTCCTTTCATCTTTAATAAACAAGTATGATGTGTATAGAATAGAGATGGTGAGTTTAGTGTGTGTTTTTAGGTGAATTAATGAATTGAATTATGTTTCTAGTTGGGGGTGTATTTATAGGAGATATTGAATATGGGACTTTCTGAAAGTCGACTGTTTATTCCATCTGACATGTTGGACATGCCACATGTGAAAGTAACTGAAGGTAGCCCTCGATGTCGTCCTCTCAATACATCATCGAATACCTTTAATCGATCATGTTCCTCAACTAGAGTATAGGCAATGTCGGCGATAATTAAAGACGATTGTATTATGTATATAATTTCGCCCTTGGACGAAGCAACTTTCCCCAAGGCGATAATTACCTGAGAATTCCTTCAATTGAACCATGTTTATCAAATCGATCAATGTCCAAGTTATGGATATCTTCTCCAAGTCGTGGAAAATGCACCCCTAATCGTTTATACTCGTAGCAAAGTAATTGAGTCTTGAAAATATTGAATCACATCACATTGAAAGCGAGAGTTCGAAATTTTTTGAGAAAACGGTCTTAATAGGGGATATAATACTTCATTGCACATCGCCAAACAAAGCCATGAAGGAATACAACCAACCAAGATTTAAATTAAGAATTAGATAATGCAAAAATTTTATTATGCAATCATTGAAGGAGCTTATCTAGCACACCACTAGTTATTCAAAAAAAGATCCATTTCTTTTATAAGAGTGTTACATCATCAGTATGAGGTAAGATAACTTGTCCCACAATTGTATAATAAAATTTTTATTACATAATACATAATAAATTGCAATAGTCTGGGCTGCGAGTCCTCCCTCACACATATCATCATATCAAATAATTTTTATTTTTGTTTTTCTTTTCTATAGAGTAAACATATGTATTCTAGAATTTAAAGAATTAGGATTATATTTTACTTTCTTGACTGCTATGTGAATGGGAGAAATAACGTAATATTTCATAAGAATGGTTTTATATACACCATCACTTTTACCAATCGCACCACAGTGTATATGCACAACCATTAAAATAAAATTTCGATAAGTAAACCACGTATTTGTTTACGAGTTTAACCCTGAGTTTTAAAATAAAGTAAATAGAAACAAAAAACAACTAAGCCCTTGTTTGATACTCTTTATCAAAATATATTATAATCCCACCTACCACTGATTTGACAATTGATTTGACAATTATTCATTTATAACCATAAATTTCAAATTTCTATTAAATCTACACCACTCAATTTATCTCTTTATAATTTCTCTTTATAAATCAACTACCATAAATTGAATCAAACATCCCCTAATTGTACACCACATTTCTTCTTCCCCAGATTTTGCCATTCCCCTCTTTTTCTTCTCCGAGTTCCATTCTGAAACCATATATCGGGCACGTTATGACACCATATAGGCCATGTGGCGTGTATTGAGGCACGTCACATGGGTTATATGACCCCCTGACATGCCCGATGTATGGTGTTAGATCAAAGTTATTTCTTCTCCCCCATATTTAATTCCTAAACATGTTAATAGTAGTAAAGAAAGAATGTGATAATAAGCTATAGTTAAATAATTTAAATATATATTGGAGGTATGCTGGTGATTTTCTAAGGAGGGCTAAGTACTCCCCTTACGGAGTGAAAACTGTCACGTGACTGTATGTGATTGGGGGTTGGGGGGATTGGCCCAACCCCCAATCACATACAGCCACGTGATTTCACTCCGTAAAGGGAGAGCTAAGCTCTCCATAGCCTAACCGAGGTATGTTGTGATTGAATCGCCCATATCATGCCATACACAATTTTGATCCCAAGTCAAAGAAAAAATAAGAAATATTAATGACATTCTTGGCACTCATATAAGCATCGGTCTTAATTTCGTATTATGATTTCAAAAGTGTCTGTATTTCCTCCGCTATTGTCTAGAATTATTTTTTTGAACTTAAAAGAAAAATGATTTTAGGGTTTTTATGGTATAGATGAATTAGGGTTCTTATTTATTATGCATGCAATAATATATACTTGGTTTTATTTTGGTGTGCATCTAAAACATGTAAGTATATATGTAATGGGTTGTTTATGGAATTTAATCGATGACCTTTTTAGGATATAAGAAAAAAAAATTAAATTAGTAGTGTAATATAATTAGTAAAAGAGGTGGTGTAGATATAACCACTCATTTCATAATTATATTGAAATGGGTAAAAGTAAAAATCAGTTTATTATTTCTACATATTTACTCGTTTCACTTTGATATCGTTTGCAAGCACATTTTACTTTTAAATAAAAATTGATCAAACAGATTATCTGTATGTACTAAACAAATATCTATCATTCAACTATGAACATCCTCTCTCTTATTTTTTCATTAAAAGGAGTCTGCAAACGGTTCAACAGTTTGGGTAATTGGTGCATTGGTCTCTAAATATTTTCTCTTGAATAATGTTATGTAGCATGCACCACGTGTGCTAAGCATCAATTTATGTGTCAGTATAAATATCGTTAAATGAGCAGTAAAGTTAAAGATAAAGACATAGACGAGCCATTTAATTTAACTAACTATATATATATGATGTCATGTGTTGTGGCGTAGCCAGCCGACAGTAGGTGAGTCCTAAAGTGTACAATTAAAATATTAATATAATTTTTCTTTTTCTTTTTTAGATTTACAAGTAAAAAATAATAATTTTTTACTGGGCCGAGAGGGGCTAGTGGCGCCCCCTTGGCTACTCCCCTGGTCATGTGGACAAGTACTTGACACTAGTAATAATATATAACACTATATTATCTCACAAGTACTTGACACTAGTAATAATATATAACACTATATTATCTCAGTTTGCACATTAATCGCACAGGTGAAGGTTTTGATGTTGAAATTCTAAAAACTTCATAACTTTTGGTGCAACTAGTCATTTTGAATGAAAAACATTAAAATCAACGTTTACTAGATTTCCACCCCGTGTATTGTACTGGCAGAGTTTTAAAAGAATTTTATATATAAAATATAATATAATTGTGTTTGTCATTCTTAATGTCATAAAGAAACTAAAAAACACAATTTTCATGGAATTAATATAAATTCAACGTTTACAAGTAGCATACAATTAATTCTTTATTTTGATAAAATAATTTTAAATTCTTATTATTAGTCTATCGTCATCTCGTTGAACGAATAATTTATTAGTTATTATTCATTCTTTTTTTCCTTTAAAGATAATAAAACCCGATAGTATAATTCTATATTAGTTTTACATCCGTGTATTTATGGGCATACTATACTTCACACATGTACGTGTCACAGACATATTATAGTGATAAAGTAAAATACAACGGAATAGGAAAATATAAAATTATGAAATTATACAATCGAACAAAGTAAAATTGAAATCCATTAGGAAAATATAAAATATGTCTAAGTAAAATGGAATACGTAGATAGAATTTCAAAATAAAAATATTAAATTAAATCATTAAAAGGAAAAATATAATAATAATAATATTGAAATCTAGATTGATATATTATCTATTTTCAAATAATTCAAATACATTAGGCAAATATAAAATATATCTAACCAAAATATGTAGATAGAATCTCAAAATAAAAATATTAAATTAAATGATTAAAAGAAAACGTAGAACAATAAGAAAAAGTATAATAATTGAACTAATAATTTTTTATTAATTCTTATTTTTTATTTCTTTTAAAGACAATTAAACACAATAGCATAATCTATATTAATTTCACACTCGTGCATTTCAAGAAATATTATGCTTCACACTCATGCGTTTTATGAACATATTATGCTGATAAAATAAATATAATGGAGTAGGATAATATAAAATAATGAAGTTATACAATCGAATAAAGTAAAATTGAAATCCATTAGGCAAATGTAAGATATATCTAATCAAAATGTAATATGTAGATAAAGTCTCAAAATAAAAATATATTAAATTAAATGATTAAAAGGAAAAGTATAATAATAAAGAAAAGTAATATTGAAATCAAGATTGATATATTATCTATTTTAATATAATTCAAACCCATTAGACAAATATGAGATATATCTAACCAAAATGTAATATATAGATAGAGTCCTAAAATAAAAATATTAATTAAATGATTAAAAGGAAAAATATGATAATAAGGAATGTATAATAATTGAACCATAAAATTTTTTTTATTAATTCTTATTTTTTATTTTCTTTAAAGGCAATAAACCGATATCATAATCTATATTAATTTCACACCCGTACATTTACGGACTACTATACTTCACGCCCGTGTATTTCATGGGTATATTATGCTAAGAAAGTAAAATATAATATATTAGGAGAATACAAAATCACGAAATTATACAATTGGACAGAGTAAAATTAAAATCATTAGGCAAATATGAGATATATCTAACCAAAATATAATATGTAGATAGAGTTCTAAAATAAAAATCTTAAATTAATATGTAGATAGAGTTCCAAAATAAAAATATTAAATTAAATAATTAAAAGGAAATGTATAACAATAAGAAAATGTATAATAATAGAATAATGACGTCAGTAAATTGGTTTTTTAAGGAAGTCAGACAATGAGTAGGAAAATTATTTTTAATTATGCCTGACAATCAAATTGAGCCAGACAAACTCTACTTTTATATATAGATCTATATATATATATATTAGAAAACCTCTTTAACCTTATACCTTGTTTGGTTACTAAACTTAGTATCAAATAAAATGGTGCCGAGCTGCTTAAAATATTAAATGTACTTATAACAAATTAAAATTAAAATCAATGTAGACGAGCATTTCTTTGACAATGTCATCCTTCTGCTACCGATCTCTCAATTAGTAACAATTTTAAATTTATTTTTTGAATTTATAGTAGAAAGATGACATTGCTAGAAAAAAGTTGTCGAAGAAGGATCTTTATTTAGATACAATTTTATTTAAGTTAATGGGATGAAATGCATTTGAATGGTTTTGCTAGCAAACAGGGCATATGCTTTAATGGTTATTTTAGATATTTTACATCGAAAAAGATTTGTAGTACCAAAGAGTACAAGGTTTTTAGACTTCAGTACCAAAAATTTTCACACCTAGGACTAATATGTAAAAGGTAAAAATCTTGAGGGACTAATCAAGCAAATGTTTCTTAACTATTTCGAAAAGTTTTTACTATTATTAATTAAAATTCCATATATATGTGTGTTGTTGAAAACGAGTTATTCTATGGAGAGCCTCTCCCTTACGGAGAGGCCTCCTACCACATGGCCCCTTGTTATTGGGGGATCAGTCCTTCAATAACGATCCCCTAATAACGAAGGGCCATGTGATAGGAGCCTCTTCGTAGAATTTTTGTGTTGAAAGCTCCTTAGAATTTTTCTGTTGAAAACTCAATCAATTCCGACCGCTTTTTCCCAGATTCTTCGTATATACATTTCATGAAATTCCTTATAGATTGATAAATTTTAACAAATTCTCATCAACTAATTTTTAATTTGAAAAGTTAGTGCTTATTTCACATGAAGCATGTTTTTACACTTTGCGTCATAATGTCGTAAGAGGTCAGACGCTTTATCATGTCCAGTGTTTCTATTCTTTAATTCAAGAGTCATGTTTCAGAGTTTGAGGGTGTCTCCATCACGGAGACACATTCTTTACGTGGTACTGGGATTCACATATGTAACTAATACTGATTTCATATTAAGGAAAAAAAAAAAGTAGATCCATATCTTCAGACACTCTCATCCTCCTAAACAAAATCATTTCATTTGGTGCTTGTTCGAAAGGTAAGAATGTTGAGTGTATTGTGAAAAGATGTCGAAAGTGCGTAACAGATCATGTGAACGCCCACATTTTTCTACACGTTTAATGGGTCCTTTAGACTTTATAATCCCACTTCAATCCGGATAGTTGACAAATCAATAAAAAAGTCATCCCATCCATATGCAATACATCATATAATGGTTTTATTACATGAAACCAAACTCATAATTTGGTGGTTCACTTGGGGTATAAACGAGCCGAGCTGAGCTGACTCACGAGCCTAAAGTCTCAGCTCCAGTTTTTTTGTCTCGAGCTAAAAAAAGCCTGAGCTTTTTCCAAGCCGAGCTCGGCTCGGCTCGGCTCCTTAACTTTATTTTTCATTTATTTAAGAAAATGCTAAAAAATATAATATAAAAAGTTACGACCCTTGTTGAGCCAATAAATACTAGCCTACCCGCACGGCCAAATGGGCTCGACGAGGGGCCTGGCTCAAGACTTGTCTCAATTTTGAGGCTTGGCCCGTCTAATACAAGGCCTCAGGCTTTTTACGGGCTAGGTCACGGGCCGCCTGAGTCGGACGCTTGAGTCAGCCGACTCGTTATTTTATATTACTTACTCTGACATACCCCATCACATTATAGGTGGGATATTTATTTTTCTCTCATTAAACCTTAACATATACATATTTCAATTAATTGGATAATAACTCGTAGATTTGAATTCAGGAGCTTGCCTACTCTGATATTGTGTTGAAGCCATTCGATCTAAAAAGTTCAAGTTGATAGATCAAGGCATTTTTATATTATTTACTTCCTTTTTCTCGCAAAGAACTCCCTATTCATTTTCCATTTGTCCTAAATTATAATTCACTGTTTATAGTTAATTTATTAACTTTCTAGTATACTCTTATTTCTTGTGCATGGTTATCATTAACAAAGAATAATTAAGATGAAATAATAAATAATGAAAATCTTCAAGCACCTCCCGGAGGTACTGATTACATCAATGCATGCCACATGAGGTAGGAGGTGCTGTAACAGCATCTCCAGAAAGTGCTTGAACATTACCGTAATAAATAAATCAAAAAAGGTATATTAATAAATGTATTCTTAATTTGTACTTTTCCAACCACATTAGGGCTTAATTTGGTATTATTGGAGTTTCTCTAATAAGTAACTTCCGTTGTATTTGACAAAAACACTATTATAAGAAGAAAGTAGAATTAGTTTAGTGTTTAGTAAACCTTTCAAGCAACTGTGTATTCGACAGGAAAAAGAAATCTCAACGGAACTTCTCACTTTTAAAGAATTATATGTTTGTTGCTGATGTTTTGGAGTTTGCTGCCGATCATTGGAGCTTGGCATGTCATTTTGGGCCTCTTGATCTGGTTTCTTTGTTGGACTTGGGGTATCCAGAAGATGGTGGTTGCTATGTTCTTTGCAGTGAGGTTGATGCTGTGGTTTCTGCTTTTGCTCACGTTTCGCTTGAGTTTGTTGTTTGATTTGGTCGTCTTCGTTGATTCTTTTGATCTGGCTAAAAAAATAGATCGGGCTTTGAGTTCGGAGAGTCAAGTAAGTTGGCAGCTTTTGATTGATGGTTGGGCTCAGGGTCCGATATATTACACTAGAAAACGTCTTGCTTCTTGTCTTGAGATCATTTGTATTGTTCGGTTGTCTTGCTTTTGTTCTTGGTCGTGGGTCTGAAGGTGGCCTTTGTATCCGTTGATTAGTGTAAATGAAATTTACTTATTTTTATTTTAAAAACATATTTACGTTATATTTTATAGATGAAATTTCTCTATTGTTCTACCCGTATAATGCACGAGTGAAATCTAGTTTCTATTATCTTATTGTTTTTTCTCTCAATTTATCACCGACTATAGGTCAGCATCTTCAATGCGTGGTTTTTGATGTTGGGTGGCGAAAATGAGAGAGATAGAGAGAAGATGATTATTTTAATTGAATATTAGTAGAAAAAAGTGTAAAAAAAAAACAAAAAAGAGGGAAAAGTCAAAAAGATGAGAAAGATAGATAAAAATTCAAAAATAAGAATAAAATAGTAATGGAAAATCTTGAATGAAGGTCTTTTTTTTATTTAATAGGCACTAGGTTTCCCAACTTCGCCAAACTACTGCGCAGAAGGAGTTTCACTCCAAACTGATAATTATCAAGTTATGTGCTTAGTAGGAGTCGAACCCCCACCTTGCCACTGGCACTGAGACTTTGCGCCAATTGTTCCACCATGTGAGCTGTGCCATGGGTGGGTGATGAAGGTCTATTTATGAACCTTACAAGAGATACGGGGGAGGAAAATTGCAGAAAAAAATTGTGTAAATGAGAGAAAAGTGATTAAAAAAAAGAAAATTAAAAGAAAATAAAAATATAGGATCCACAAAATTTTTTTGGGTATTTCTCTCTATTTTTTGGACCATAAAGTGGGAGACGGTTTTTTTATAGAGTCCATTAAACTTATGTGAAGTTGTTGTCTAATAGATTATGTGCTAAGATCTTATTAGACAGAGATCTATCCTTAATGTGTTTAATGAAATTCTACCACATAATTTATTACTCATTAGTTAGACACCATCTAATAGACCCTATAGAACAATTGGGAGCAGACCACAGCCATTGGAGATGCTATTTTCTCCACACTGAGTACTGGTACAGAAAAAGCCGTTTTGTCCGCTATGTCACATTTTTCTTTTTTTTTTTGTCCTGGACGTCAATTTGTAATCATTCCTCCAGAGTGTCCAATTCTCCGCCGATTCAGCACTTGGAATCTTCGAAAGTTAACTATTCAAGTGTGATCCTCTGATCTTCAAATGGCAATCCATCGATTCAGCCAACGATCAGCACTTGGAACTTTCAGTACTTCATTGTTCAGGCAGCGAAAGCTTAGGAGTAGCCATTTTTTTCCCTCCGCCCCGTTTTCAGTTTCCGGTGCCTGGGATTTCCCCCTCCGCCCCTTTTTCGGTTTTCCCGCGCGGATTTTCCTCCTCCCCGCTTTTTGTTCGAATTGTACGTCCCTGCCTATTATTTTTTCCTTTTAAAATTTTATAATATGTTGTGCCATGGCTGCTTGCAATTTTTGAAGATTATAATCTATGATAATCAAGTATGTCAGAACTTAGAACATTTCAATTTATTTTTGAGTTTTATTTCTGAATTATCTTTGCTTAGTTTGAGTTTGAGAATTGGCACAAGCAATTAGCAAATATTTATTTGTTTTCAGAATTATTTAGATTTTGTTCTGGGGTTACTGAAATTGGATGCACATGAGGTGTTTGACAATTTGTTTAAATGACAATATATCATATGCCTTTATTCTTTTGTTCTCGTGTCTATCACAGGAAGATCAATCGAATCAAATGAATGAATAATCTAAGTCCTCAGATTATAAATGCAGTGAACATTAATACATCTTTTTCTCAAGAAAAAGGGAATAATTGGACAAAATGTTGTTTAGGGACTTATAATTGACAAAACTTTCCTAATGCCTGGATAATATTGTTTTCAGCATGTTTGAGATTCAAAGGAGTAATAGAGAGTGCTACTTTAGGGATGAAGCTATGCAGTGAACATTACTATCTATATTCTATTAGGGATTAGAGCAGTCGTCGTGACTTTTAAGGATGATATATGGTGGCCACAAGGTTTGGCTTAAGGGTGATGGCACTGGAGAGCAGAGCAGCACAGCATATATCAAGGGGATATCTTTTCTATTAACACATGCATGAACTCCTTACATAAGGAAATATCAAGGGATATGGTGGGTTATATTTTAACCTATGCGGACTAAGCGATAGTGGATGATATCTTTCTCTTTTGCTCTCTTTTTAGTCAGGTCTTTCTTAGTCTGAGCAGTGATTGCTCTCTAGCTTTTGGAATGCCTTACTTGATGGGGTAACAGTTAGATTATGGTATAAAATACTTTTTGATCTATGTTTATTTCTTCCGTGCACTGTTGTTCCTAAACTTAATGTTGCAGCTTTTTTTTCCTACTTCACATGAGCACAAGGAAAATATTTAAACCTTCGATTTGGATATACTTATTTAATTGCTTAGTTTATTCATGGGGGAAATAATGAAGGTATCAGCCAACAGAAAAAAGGGAACATGATGGTGGGAGTACAATGCTACATCTATGCCCTTCTATTATTTTGTTGAGAAAAATGTGATTCCATCCTTTAATATGTAATAGTCAGATGTGCTTGAGCTGGAATAAATGCATATTTTATAAAGAAAGTTCAAACTATCTATTCATGGTAAGACAAATTTTGATCGGTTAATAAAGGAGGTGATTTTGCTTTCTTATCAAAAATCCCTAAATCATTATCCTACCTACTGTGAAATCTTTATAGTGTGTAGATATAAGTGCATTGACAATGAACCAGGAAGTAATGTTAGAATGTAAATGATCAACCTAACGGTAAGCTTCAGCCTGTATTAATATTTTTCCTCACTTAATTTCTGGTTTAGTATTAGCGTCATTATCTTTTACTACATGACATATCAAAGTTTCTTGCATTTTTTTGCCTTTATATCACCACTTTGAAGCTTCTCATGATTTTATTTATCATTTCTGTTCTTGTTTTTGAGGTGGTTAGTTTCCTTTATTATAGACTAAACTTGTTTTCAGATATAATGAAGGCAAACACACTAGAGGAAATTCATGAAGATGTTCAAAATCAAGAATGACTTGACTACTAAAGAGAAAGGTGGGAATCAAAGAGAGAACTTACAAGTCTTTAAAGTAGAGATTTCCAACATTTCTCATATACGTCATTAAGTCTACGTTGTTGAATTAGTTCTGACAAACATTTCCTACATGTTTGCCTTGTCTTTGTATTTCATACTTGATGTCAATTTTTTATGTATAGTTCATATAGTTGTGTAAAATGTGTTTTATTTTCTAAAATATTTTAATAATTGTTATGCTTCTCCTCTCTTATTTAATATTAGTAGTTTTTATTCTATTAAATGTTGCTACATAAATAACATTAACGTAAATTGAACATTTTATGTGATGTTATTACAGTTTTATTATGGGTAATGAGAATATTAAAAAAATTTTATTAATTTTTAATGGGCATTATATACACAATGCATCACATTTTAAACTCAGATGAAATCAATTATTGTTTTATACATTTATTGTGTATGAAAAAACCCCGGGTCGGTGAACCCAACGGGGAAGCGGTGTACTTGTTTATTTAAATTATAATTTAAAATAAAAAAAACAAAAGATAAATAAATAAATTAATTAAAAAGAGAAACGATGAAGAAGAAGAAACAAGGGGGTCGACGTCGAGAGTTCTCTAGAACAAAAGAAGAGATCAAGCTGGTTTTTGCACCTAAACCTGAGGGAGATCGGGAGCACACGGCGCCGGAGTAGAAATCGGTGAAAAAGGAACCGTAGAGCCGGAGGGTCGCGGCGACAAGCGGGAGCTGGGAGGAAGATCGCCGGACGGCTACAGTAAGACGCGGAGTTGATGGCAAAAAGGTAAATTTCAAGCCTCAAATCACCCCAAAACCCTAAATCGAATGCTAATTTTGTAATAAATCTACAAACACTAAAATGGTGTTGTGTGAACAGTATTCACAGCACCATTTTCGTCCGGAAATTGATGCCTACACGACGCTCTTCCGATCTCACCAAAATGGTGTAAATGGGGATTGGGTTGTATGGTCTTACAATTTGCTGTATAGGATGGAATACAAACCGTGGGGGGATTCTGACATTGAACTGAATACAGACTGTGGGTGGAATTTGCTCTAGATTGATCCCTTTGCTCATTGAATGGAATACATTTACAACTTGTGAAGTGAATTCAGGATATGTTATAATAACATGAATTTTATTGTTAGATAAGATGCACTCCACGCAAGAATATCACTTCCACGGGCACACATTATTATGTTGCAAACTTTAATTTTCAAACTCCATTCATGAATTATTCAAGCTAAATGGATATCACTTGCACAGACGCATGTTATTACGTTTCAAATTTTAATTTTCAAGATGTCTATTCATGAACTATACAAGCATTCATGAACTATACAAGCTAAACGATTTTCATTCAATATACGATGCTATGGGGCCCCCTTTCCTGTACCTCGCCTCAGCCCCGGAAACCACAAAACTGGCACTGAGGCAAATACACTTGAAAATTGAGCAGAAATGAATAAGCTGAACACATCAAACTCTGAATTCGATTTGGATCGACCTAATATCGAAGACTATCTCCCTTCTGGATCCATCCAAGAACCCCACGGCAAACTCTGCCTGTATGTCTCTTTCTCCATTTCTCTGTTTCTACTTCTCGAATTGATGTAATTTGAGCTAATTAGAATATGGGGTGGCAGGCGAGATTTGCTGGACATCTCGCCCACTTTAACTGAGGCAGCTGGTGCCATTGTTGATGTAAGTCATTTCAGCGCCTTTTATTTGGTGTTGGAGGTTTTTCTTGGATTGATTGGTTGGTCTATCTAGTTGCTTGGTTTTTTCATAGCAAGTTAACCGTGTTTCTGCTGTTCCATTGGAATCTGAAGATGGTGCTAACACAGAAATTTTATCCACATACGTGAAAAAGACGAGAGTTAAATGAATTTACATGGCCCCTCTCCAAGCTTAAATCTTTAGTCTTAGATGGTTTAATTAGGTTATTATGTGTCGTCAGAATGCTCGAAAGGCTTGGACTCAGGTCTTGGCAGCTGCCTATTTAATTTAAAATTTTGCAAGTCTTATGACTTGTACCCTTGAATTTGATAACAAAATTGAATCCTGTATGCAGCCGAGGGGCACGAGGAACACATAATATGAATGAATACATGTGTCTGCTTTCTAAGAATTAAATGAAATAGTTAACTAAGTTAATTTGTTTACTGGGATATTATTCTGAAAGAATCTTTCTCAATCTTTCAGAGAATTGTATGTGTTATCCTCTGTTCCGAAGCTAATCCCTTCCATATAATGGAGCCTATTCGCTGCCTTACATCTATCATTTTGCTATAAATTAATAGGCAATTTGAAGCTAAATTCTGTGCTTCATTGTCGTGGACCCAACACGTTTGCTTGTGTTTTTTTCCTACTAGAGAAACCTGAAATTGAGAATATGTAAACACTAAATGTTGAAAATAACACTAATATTGTATGTAGAAATAGGCAGGATCACGTAGTTTCATGAGCTCTCTCTCTCTCTCTCTCTCTTTCTCTCTCTCACACACACACACACACACATGCATTTATCTATTATAGATATCATTGAAAGGTTTGGTGCTGGGAAATTCAGAATTGTAGACAATTGCCTCTTTTTACTTCCAAAAGTTTTACGAGCACTGTGACAAATCTTTCTGAAACAATGGTTTCTGCTGTTGTTTCTACGCCAGTAGACCTAGTGCCTTCTCTGTATTCTGTCTTCAGTCTTTGGAGGATATAATACCTAACTTTGGTTTCATTTCTGATCCTTTGCTCTATGACAGGACTCTTTCACCAGATGCTTCAAGTCTATTCCTTCGGAACCATGGAACTGGAATGTGTATTTGTTTCCTTTGTGGTGTATGGGAGTTGTAGTTAGATATGGGTTTCTTTTCCCATTACGGTCAGTAACTATGTGATTAAATTTTTTTTTTCCTGTAATTATAATGTAGTTGTATATCTTGGCTTTTTCATGAAACGATAATAAATGGTGTGAAATATTTGTTCCCCCTGTTTTTTCGTCACAGGCTTTAACAGTGTTCCCACACTATGTATACGCTCTTCTTACATGCAAACATGTCTGCATGCATAAGTTCTATCAGTTCAATTTGCACTTTCCAGTTTAAAATCTCTTGATATTTTTCATTTTATATGCAGAGTTCTAGTGTTGACACTAGGATGGATAATATTTCTCTCTTGTTATTTCCCAGTGCATTCCCTTTTAAAAGGGCATGATAAGCTAAGAAAAAAGTTAGAGGTATGATTTCTTACAGTATGAAGTTAGCATTATTTATTTATTTGTTATTGTTATCATTATTTTAACATTAAATTGTGTTTGCGTTGGAAACAAGTTAAATGTGTATCATTAAGCTACCTTCTGCCACTGTCTTTCATTTTCTCCCTTTCAGAGAAGTCTAGTAGAAATGATATGCAGCTTTTTTGTTGCATCATGGACTGGAGTTATCAAGTACCATGGTCCACGGCCCAGCATGCGGCCTAAGCAGGTGAGATCTTGTCAATTTGTTTATTTGGTCTGGGTTTTCTCTTTGCTTGACCAAAATTTGGCTGAGATCTTTAATGTGCATTTGAGTTTTCGTTACATGATTTGTGCAGGTTTTCGTAGCAAATCACACATCAATGATTGATTTCATTGTTTTAGAACAAATGACCGCATTTGCAGTAATAATGCAGAAGCATCCTGGTTGGGTTGGTAAGTCTCTTAGGTTGCTAGATGGGGAATGGTCACTTACAAAATTTCTGCTTTGACTGTTCATTATGACTGGTAATACTGTAATGGAGGCTTCCTTAAATGTTCAACACTAGGGAGTTTAATTCTTGTGACTTCTCAAAAAGGAAGAAATTTGGTGTTTTTTTTTTCTTTTTTTTTTTTTTTGTTGGTGGGGGGGGGGGGGG
>CAVNYN010219930.1:0-10135 GCA_963692815.1 Nyctanthes arbor-tristis
TCGCCACTAACACAAAGAATTCCATCATACTTAGTAAGATCCAACCCTTGAATTACTTCCTTTGCATGAAGCTGATATTTAGTTTCTGAAATGAGAATCTAAATCCAATTAGCAGAACAAGCAGCATATGCTCAAAATTTCAACTGTCAGTAGAACAACCCATATTCTTAGACATATAGCCCAAGGTGGAGACAGCATCCCAACTTCTCTTATGGTAACAACAATAATGTTCAAAATCCACAGCATCAGCCAAAACCATATGAGAAGAAGGCTGGATGGGAGGAAGTAGTTACTAAGCTATAAGAGCAACAAGAATAGATTGCCAGATCAGTGAAAAATATTGAGAATGAGATTGGGCAACTTGCAAGGTTGTTGACAGATAGACCGTAAGGGACTCGGCCTAGCAATATAGAAGTAAATCCTAAGGAATAGGTGAATGCCATTACTACAAGGAGTGGAGTGCAATTACCTAAGATTCATGTCAAGAGGCCAAGAAAAGAAGAAAAGTCTGAGGAAGTTTAGGGTGAAAAAGGGGACCAATCTGATGAACCTGCAGTCGAGGCTGAATAAGCAAAAGAGTCTCAACCTCCTGTGAAGCCTTATGTGCCTCCTATCCCTTTTCCACAGAGGTTGCGCAAGCATAAGTTGGATAAGTAGTTTGAAAAATTTTTAGAGGTGTTCAAGAAACTGCATATTAATATACCATTTGCAGATGCTTTAGTTCAAATGCCCAGCTATGCCAAATTTATGAAAGAAATCCTTTCGAATAAAAGGAAGTTGGAAGAGCATGAGACTATGATGTTAACTGAAGAGAGTAGTGCCATCTTGCAGAACAAACTACTACCAAAGCTGAAAGATCCAGGGAGTTTCTCTATTCCTTGTACAATTGGTAGTTTATTTATTGAAAGATGTTTATGTGATTTAGGTGCTAGTATTAATCTCATGCCTTATTCTTTTTTAGGAAACTTGGTTTAGGAGAGGTGAAGCCTACAATAATCACTTTACAACTTGCTGATCGATCTATTAAACATCCAAGGGGAGTTGTAGAGGATCTTCTAGTAAAAGTGGACAAGTTTATTTTCCCTATAGATTTTGTTATCTTGGATATGGGTGAGGACAGAGATATTCCACTTTATTGGGTTGACCATTCTTGACTACGGGACGAGCATTAATTGATGTGCAGAAAGGGCAGCTTATGTTGAGACTAAATGAAGAACAGATCACTTTTGATGTGTTTAAAGCTATGAAGTTCCCAATTCCATCTGATACTTGTTTTCAGGTGGATGTCATTGACAGGGCAGCCATGTCTTATGTACTCACAAGATGAGGACTCAGAATCAAGTGCTATTGGAGATGTGTACGATACTTGCAGGGCGCTGAAATAATTAGAAGGGAGAAGCAGTACATAGAGTTGGGCAAAATTCCAACTCCAGCTGTACCATCTATTCAACAAGCTCCAAAACTTGAGTTGAAACAATTGCCCTCACTTCTTTGCTATGCCTACTTAGGAGAATCATCAACTCTTCCAGTTATAGTGTCAAATTCTCTTAATGAAGACGAAGAAGAGAAATTGCTCAGGGTACTCAGAGATCATAAGTCAACTATTGGATGGACTTAGCAGATATCAAGGGGATGTGTCCATCCATTTGTGTACACAAAATCTTGATGGAGGACAGCTACAAACCAGTGGTGCAATATCAGCGCAGATTGAATCCTCATCTTCAGGAGGTTGTCAGAACGGAGGTGTTAAAACTCTTGGATGCAGGGATAATCTACCCTATCTCAGACATCTCTTGGGTGAGCCTAGTACACATTGTGCCTGAAAGGGAGATATAAAAGTGGAGATGAACAAACACAATGAGTTGGTGCCAGTCAGACTTACAACAGGACATCATGTTTGCATTGATTACTGTAAGTTGAATGATGCCACTCACAAGGACCACTTTACACTACCTTTCATTGACCAGATGGTGGAACAATTGGCTGGACATACACATTGCTGCTTTCTTGACGGTTATCCAGGTTATAACCAGATTGCAATTGCACCGGAAGATCAAGAAAAAACGACAGTTACATGTCCATATGGGACGTTTGCTTATAGGAGGATGCCATTTAGTTTGTGCAATGCCTACACCATGTTTCAGAGATGCATGATGTCCATTTTTTCATATATGGTGGAAGGATTTATTGAGGTCTTCATGGGTGATTTTTCAGTTTTTGGTTCTTCACATGATGAATGCCTTAAAAATTTGACCCTTATTTTGAAGCGTTGTGAGGACACTAGTCTGGTGCTTAATTGGGAAAAGTGCCATTTTATGGTACAAGAAGGAATTGTGTTGTGGCATTGGATTTCTGATAGAGGAATAGAAGTGGTCAAGGCAAAGATTCAAGTTATTGAAAAATTCCACCAGCAACCTCTGTCAAAGGTGTTAGAAGCTTTTTGGGCATGCAGGGTTTTACAGGAGGTTTATAAAAGATTTCTCAAAAATCACAAAACTCTTGTGCAATATGTTGGAAAAGGAGGCTAAGTTTGAGTTCACAAATGAATGCCTTAATGCTTTCAGCACCTTGAACGAGACACTAACATCAGCTCTAGTTATTATAGCACTAGATTGGGACTTGCCATTCGAACTCATGTGCCATGCTAGTGATTTTGCCATTGGAGCAGTTCTTAGGCGGCGAAGAGACAAGATACTTAGAGTTATCTACTATGCCAGCAAGACTCTTAATGATGCTCAACAAAATTATGCAACTACAGAAAAGAGTCATTAGTAGTGGTCTTCGCTTTTGAAAAGTTTCGGTCCTACCTCATTGGCTCAAAAGTTATTGTTTATACAGATTATGCAGCATTGAGGTACTTGTTTGCTAAAAAGAATACAAAGCCAAGGCTGCTTCGTTGGATTTTATTGTTGTAGGAGTTTTACTTGGAGATTCGGAATAAAAAAGGATCGGAGAATGTGGTAGCAGACCATTTGTCTAGAATTGAATAACCCGAAAATGACCAAGAGGAGATTAATGAAAAGTTTCTGGATGAGCAGATTTTTGGGATTCAGAGTGCCGTCTGTGAAAGAGATGCTCCATGGTATGCAGATTATGTGAATTTTCTTGCCATAGACATTTTGCCTCTAAATTATGACTATCAGCAACGGAAGAAATTCTTTATAGATGTCAAACATTATTTTTGGGAAGATCCTATTCTTTATAGGATTTGTGCTGATCAAGTTATCAGGAGATGTGTACCAGAAGAAGAGATGGATCCTATCTTATGGCAATGTCATGCTCCACCTTATGGAGGCCATTGTGGGGCAACAAAAATAGCCGCAAAGGTATTGCAATCTAGATTATTTTGGCCAACTTTATTTAAATATATCTAGGAAGCAAGAGATGCCTCTCTATGGGATTTTAGAAGTGGAGTTATTTGATGTCTGGGGGATTGATTTCATGGGACCTTTTCCACCTTCATGCAACAATTTATATATTTTGGTAGCAGTGGACTATGTCTCAAAATGGGTGGAAGCAATTGCTTCACCTACTAATGATGGCAGAGTGGTTACTCAGTTTTTGAAGAAGAATATTTTTCACTCGATTTGGAACTCCATGGGCCATTATAAGTGATGGGGGAAAGTATTTTTACAACAAACGGTTTGAAGGTTTGCTGGCAAAGTATGGAGTTAAACACAATATTGCTACCCCATATCATCTCCAAACAAGTGGACAAGCAGAAATCTCCAACAGGGAACTAAAAAAGATTCTTGAATTGACGGTGAGTGCATCAAGAAAGGATTGGTCTCTAAAACTTGATGATGCATTATGGGCATACCGTACAGCATTTAAAACGCCTATTGGGATGTCACCGTATCGTCTTGTTTATGGAAAGGCATGCCACTTACCGGTGGAATTGGAGCACTGAGCTTATTGGGCTATGAAGAAGTTAAACTTTGACTTAAAGGAGGCCGGTGAAAAGAGATTGCTCCAGTTAAATGAATTGGTTGAATTTTGCTTGGAAGCTTAGGAGAATGCATAACTCTACAAGGAACAGACCAAGTTGTGGCATGATAAGTCTATAAACCGAAAGAAGTTTGTGGTGAGGCAAAAGGTGTTGTTGTTCAACTCTTGGCTCAAGCTTTTTCCAGGAAAATTACGTTCTAGATGGTCAGGTCCGTTTACAATTGTACAGGTGCTTCCACATGGAGCAGTCAAGGTGGCTCAAGAAAACAAAGAAAGCTTCAAAGTGAATGGGCAAAGGTTGAATCCATAATTGGGAGATGATTTTTCCAAAGAGAAATCATTAACCAAGTTGGTAAATCCAGAATGATGACTGCACAAAGTCGAGCTCATGACTATAAAATGAGCACTTATTGGGAGGCAACCCAATTTTCTAACTCTTCTATGGTATTTAATTGCTTTAGTAGAATTTTAAAAAATTATTTGTGCTTTACTTTTTGTCTTTGTTTGCATTTGTAGGTATGTTACTTGTCTTCGCTAGAATTTCACATTTAGGTTCTTGCCTTAAAAAAAAAAAAAATTGTTGACCGCAGTTGACAGTGGTATGCAAACCATGGCCTAGCGGCAGTCTTCTAAAAAGAAAACCGCGGCCCAGCCATGGGCTGGGTCGGTTTTAACAAACCGACCCCCTTTATTTTTTTGTCACTTTAACCCTTTTCAAACCCATTATTCTCCACTCCAACTCTCCAATTACATAGGAAATCACTCTTGCACTTGATGTTTACTTGCTCACATTAAGATTCAAGGTCTAATTTGCTTGATTAGTACATTACCAAAGTAGGTAAACACTTCCAAACTTCTTGCAATTAATTTGTGCAATGCTTTGATTCTATCAATGTTATGAGATGTTTAATGACTACGAAAAGTTTGTTGGATGATGTTCTTTGTGGGTTATACTTGTTGTGCTTGGATTATTTGTTACATGGCTAGATTAAAAACCACCAATAGCTCTAAAACTTGTTCATGCAAATTTTTGCACCCTAAGTATTCGATGAATTGCCCCAACCAACTTGCTCATTGATTTAACTTTCATGGTTGGGGTTGTAAGATGCTAAGTTTGGGGGAATTGTTTTATATGCTTGGAACACTAAAATACAAGATTAATGTGTGCTTAAGTTATACTCGAACACATTGTAGAATATTGTTATATCTTTAAGGTGTTCATTGTGTTCTCCTTGGTGTTCTTTGATTTTTAGCATCTTATATTATACCTTTGTCTTGTAGTCTTTGAGAATGCCACCAAGAACCAGAATTACAAGAACAAGAATTACTAAAGGAAAGGCGGTGGCTGAGAGCTCTAATACTTCCAAAAGGCAAAAGGTAGGAACTAACTATGAAGCATTTATCACTGAGGAAGCGAAGGATAGATATGAAGTCTTCAAAAATGCGGATATCATCTATGAACGAGCGGTAGATGTACAAAACTTAGCTGACATAGAAGTCGGGGATCTCATTACAATAAAACGATGGACTAGACTCATGGTTACTAAACCACACAAAGTGTGCCACCATTGAGGATGAGGATGATGAGCACCAGTTTCACTTATGTTCGGGGTATTTGGGTTCCTTTCAGCCCGGATGTAATTGCAGAATATTATGGGATACCCCGTGGGACATCAGAGTTACTGGCCATACATGACTGGAATATTGTGATCAATGACAGCTTCCATGAGAAGGCTCTAAAGGTATGGCCGTCCAACAATAGAGTTACCCCCAGTTTGCTCAACTTAAAATACAGGATTTTCATCATGTCCTGTCCAACAGCATTTCACCAACATCCAACACGACAGACATCTATGGCAACAAACTCCATTTGCTTTATGCCTTCACACATGGGCATGACCTGGACTTTGCAGATGAGAAGATTGGTGTGTCCGTCCTTGATATCAGATCTTTGAAAGCTTGCTCGTGTGCCTACGCTACCATCTGAAGGAGAAAAAACTTCAGCAACTGCCTTAAAATATTCGCATTGTGAACCAGTCCGATGTCCAGAGTGGTCAAATCCTGAGTGGTTGAATCCGTAATACACAATGTTTAAGTGAAGAAGAAGATGAGCAAGATGAAATAGAAGCGATGGAAGCTGGGGGATCAGATGAGAAGATGGCTAGGCAAGATCTACAACGACCAATGCCGCCACTACAGCGACATCAAAGAGGTGGTGTGAATTTTGGTCCTGTCTTTGAATCTATGCAGGCAAAAATGATAGCAGATAGGGAGTTCCATGAGCAGCAGTATTAGAGGCTTTATCAGGAGTAGCAAGCTATTATTGAGACAATGCATGCTAATATAGAAGAGCAAAGAAGAGAGCATCAAGAGGTCATGGACATGTTTGCACACCTTATGCAGCCACAAGCCCACCTCCTCCTGAGATGTAATATTCAGTCAGAGCAAACATTGACCCAACAACGCTTTATCGGGTAATATCTTTCCTTTTTTTGTCTTTCCATTGGAACAATGTAAATTTTTTAAGTTTGGAGGATGTGTAATTTATTTTGAAGATTGATGCCTATGCTAGTAATATTAACTGTTGGAATGTAACCGTCTTCATTTAAGCAGTTTGTGTTTTTTTTTCGATTTTTTGTGTTTATTGTTAATGTGAAGTTTTATTGTGTTACCGTTAATGTTAAGTGCTATTAAAAAAAAAGAAGTTTTTGATGTGTTTCAATTTGATTATTGTGCCTTGCTAGTCGGTTTGATAGAAATTATTTTAGAACATGTGTTGTTTGTGGTTTGTGATGGAACATTGCTACATGAAATTATTGGGTGAAATTTGCTTGTCTACATTTGACTTGTTAGTTATTTGGCATAAGTCACTATAATCTACACTTTGGTTGGGTAAATGGTTTAGATATTAGTCAAGGTGATGAATTAGTATACCTTACCCTGTGATTGTTCTTAGTTTTAAATCCTATATTAGTTCAAGTTGGGGAAGGTTGAGCCTTGGGAATACTAGTGAGGTTGGTGTGGATTCTGTGCATGTTGAAAAATTTGTGTGTAGTGTTCTCGGCTTCCCAATAGAAGCTAGACAATAATCGGATGCTGATGATCTCATCCCTATTATAAGTCTTGCATAGGTTAGGTTCGAAAAAAAAGAATGCCTTCGATGTGTCTTGACCACTCTTCGAAGCCTGTGTGACACAAGCAGTTAAGTCCTTAGGGGTCTTTCAAACCTGGTGCCCTGGGAGATCGGAACCGATTGTCATCGGCCTAAAACTCGCTAAAGGGTCATATAGAAAGCCCAGTGAAGAGATAGATTGACATAAGACCTATGTGGCTATTGAGAAAAGAAAAAAATAAAAATAAAGAAATCTCAATACAAAAACCAGAAAAAGATTCTGGCTTTCAGGGAAAAGGAGAAAGAGAAATGTGTTGAAAAAAAGAGAAAAAAAAAAGAATGAAGTAGGAGAATAATAAAGGTAAGACTATACTTCGATTTGGAGATGTAGATGGCTAGTAGATTTGACTGCTTGGTGGATGTTGGGAAAGTTTGGGCCCTCAAAAATTAGGAGAATCCTCATTGACTAGGCTAGTGTTTTTATGATAAGACCTAAATTGACTTGGTACTTCCTTGAGAGATAAGGAATAAAAAGCTATAGCACATGCCCTCATGATAAAATGGGAAGTGAAAAAAAAAAAAGAAAAATATACAAGTATGGGGCATGTGTGCCTCTCACGAGAAGGTGAGAATATATGTGACTATTGTGGTTTGGGATGCATGACCAGAGTGTATGATGGTGGATGTGATTATGCCCATTGTTTGGTCAAGCAGTGGACGAGTTCACTTTTGGTGGCGATGTTCTGCAACATTCATTGATGACATGGGTTCAGTTGTTGGCAAGTCTTTTATGTTGTGTCATATGTTTAGATTTTAATTTGTGTTGTTTAATGTGATTGGGCATTTTCTTGCTCGGGACGATCAAGGGTTAAGTTTGGGGGAGTTTGATAAGTACATTTTATATGCGATATATTCCTCCTTACTTAATCAATTTTATATGTAATTGAGTAGATTTCTACCTAATTTATGTGAATATGGTTTATATAGGTGAAAAGCTCGATTGGGGACGATATTAATTGTAAAGAATGATTTCTAAACCGAATTGAAGCTTTACGTTCGAGTCGTGGCATCAATGAGTGATGGTTTGAGAGTTTCAGAGTGAGCCGATCTAATGTCAACAAGTTCGAGGACTAGGTTGCACTATGGAGAAACTTAAAAAAGACTATTTGGGTCGTATTTGAAGAGTGAGAGGACATTCCTGAAGATTTCTAGAAGTTTTGAACTTGTTTGAATGAAGATAAATGCTGAAAAGGACCATTACTACAAGAAAAGGACAAATCAGGGAGTGAAATGGATGTTTTGTAAATAGCCTGTGGGCTGGCCGCGGCAAGCAAACCACGGCTAATTCTCTATTGGCCGCAGGTTGGCCGCGGCAAGCATTCCGCAACGACCCGCGACCCATAGCAGAAGTAGTGACTTTACGCGTTTTCGGCCTTTTTTCGAGATTTTGAGTATTTCTAAGGCTTCTCCACTTATAAATGAACGAAAAAATAACATAAGAAGGGGGAGAATACGCAAGGAAGAGTTGAAGATATGAGTTGGAAGCGATTGAAGATCCAGGGTTCTATTTTTCTATTTGATTTTAATGGATTCATCTTTATTTCTCGTCTTCTCTAGTAATATCATGCTAGGTTAAACTCCTAAACTAGGGTTCATGACGAAACCCCGTTTTCATGATTAATTTATGGTATTTCGTTCTTGCTGTTGTTTTTGTTTGTTGGGTTGATTGTTCATTATACACTTATTCCAATTTGATGCTTGATCACCATTTAGTTGAACTCTGTGATTCATGTAGTTTTTGAGAGATTCTTCATGATCTTAGCACATGATAGTGAGCAACATAGGGTCCTATAATAGCTAGAGATACCATTATGCTCAATGAAATCGTTAAATAATAATCAAAGTGAATGAATGCATACTTTATGTTCGAAGGTTAATTAGAGATAATTTGTCTCGCATATAGGTATATATTTGAATGACCATCGAGAGAGGCTTTCGAATAAATTAGGATTATTGATTTTCAGCCGTGAACTAGAACGTGTGAGGACGATTGATAAGGCTTGATTGTGGAAACTATGGTGTATTCGAGAATCCTAGTGTTTTAATCATCTGAATTCATTTAATTCCTATTAATTATTGCTTTTAAATTATCTTGCATAATTTTATTTATTTCTTTAAATTGCAACTCAAAACTGAATTGTGTGTTTACTTATTTGTGTTATTTGTCAAAAGTGCTTAGTTAAAGTGAACTTTAATTTTCGATCATTGTGGGTACGACACTCAATTTATCACTTATATGACTTGTTTCGACCCCATACACTTGTGGGATAATTTCGACAACATTGTGCTTAAAAAATATGATTCTTCTATCTAGAAAAGACTGCTAAAAGGTAAAGAAGTAGCAGAAATGAACATTTGTTGGAAAACTGGAAGGGGAGAGTGTTCATTTTGGCTGGAGAAATGGATTGATGGCAATCTATTTATTGACTATGCTATTGCTGACCCGAATTTGAATGCAAAAGTGAAAGATTTTATTGTGAATGGTCAGTGGGACACCAATGCTATGGTCAAATGGGTGCCTCATATCACTAGTAATCTTATCAACTATGAGGAGGATTCTATGTTGTGGAAGCTTTCCAATGACGGGGCCTTAAATTTGGCCAGTGTTTGGGAGAGCATTACAGAAAAGCAATCTACTCAGCTTACATGTAAGTTTATTTGGTACAAGATTATCCCAAAAAAGATTAGCTTATTTTGCTAGAAACTCCTGCAGGGGTGGATCCCTGTTGACTCAATCAATCAGAAAAGATTTCAGATTAATTTGTGCTCTAAATGTCAATGTTGTCAGGCATGTGAAACCATTGAGCACATTATCTTTGAAAACCACACTGTAGCTCAGGTTTGGAAATATTTCTCACACTTACTCGATATTAGAAACCAGCAAGCAAAGTACTTTAGCCAACTCCTCATGTCTTGGATATTATCAGGAAAGAAGATTAAGCAAGGACAACTCATTTCTATCATCCCCCTCTTGTTGTTTGGTTTCTTTGGAATAAGTGAAATGAGGCAAAATAT
>CAVNYN010219931.1:0-15167 GCA_963692815.1 Nyctanthes arbor-tristis
ATTCTTTGATTTCCAGTTTTCACAGTTTCTAATCCTTGTCGACAATGATACTGGTACCTGAAAAAGTCCCGCGCTCTTCTTTCATTTTGATCGGGTCTGAAAAGAGAGAAGAGGGTTAATTTCATCGGAGTACCATTTTGAGATTTTGTTGAGGTTTGATGAGAATATAAATTTTCCAAGTCAGTCAATTAGTGCCAGGGTGGAAGGCCAGAAAGGCAACTATATACTAATCTTTAGAAATAATCTGTACACCAGGAATAATTAATCCATAATTCGTTTAGAGTTCATGGTCCTCCAGATTATATATCTACAGCTTTTTAATTTACTTCAATTTCCACACAAATAATTTAATTTGGATATCCTTTTTCTTTTCAAATTAAACATTAAAGTTAAATAATTAATATATCCTTACTTTAAAGCAAATTCAAATAAGCACTGTTAATTTAGTCTATTCAGTCCATGAAGACAATTTTCGTTTTTATTGTGATGTGATTTTTACTCGATATCGGTATCACAACTTGATTAATTTTTTGCGTGTGTGAGTTTGTTGTAGATAGAGATTTTGAAAATGTTAGCGCATTTTTCAACTTTTTTCATAGCGTTCGTATTCCTAGATCTAAGATATTTTTACACTTTGCAATTGAACTCAGTGATAAGGTAGCATTTGACAACCTTCTCTTCATCAACTACATCAAGCAATGCCAAACCTGTTGCGACATCCTTTGAGAAATTGCATGACTATAAGAATATCTCTAATACAAACGTCTAGTCTTGAAGTGACGTGAAGGAGAAATATAGATACATAAAATTTTAAAATTTCAATTCTCTCTCTTCTTTCTTACCTTTTTCTCTCTTTATTTTCTATATTTTCTTCACAATGTCCTTGACACTTTCTACGGATAGACGTTCTCAAAGACATTGTGAAGAAAAAATAGAAAATAAATAAATGAAAAGATAAGGAAGAAGTAAAAGGAGAGAGAGAAAATTAAAATTTGTAAATTTATGTGTCTATATCTCTCCTCTCGTCACTCCAAGACTAGACGTTTCCATTAGAGATGCTCTAAATCCATATAAACAACTTTCTAGGACATATTTCCCTTTTCGCCCTCAAGTACTGACTCATGACGTGTTTCTTGCACCATTATTGGTAATAATAATATAAGAACAATAACAACAATATGATAATAATAATTTTTTTTTTGAAAGGAATAATAATAACCCAAATAATAATGACAAAGTGATTTGGATTTATGGATAAATGAGAGTTAACAAAAATACACTTTAGTCCTTTGAATCAAGCAAAGTGGTGAATTGGTCCCAAACATATAAAATTGCAAAAATAAGTAACATCCCTTTGAGAACGAATATGTCAAGAATAATTCTATTTAGACAATTAAGAAGACAAAACGTGTACGACGCTCTTCCGATCTCCCATGTTATAATAACTGATGGCAAAGTGATGTGATGTGATGTGTTAAAAACATGATCATGTTATGTGTTAGTTTTATTTAAATTTTTTTATCTTTTTTTATTCAAGTAGCACAGCTCATATGTTAATCATCTTTACATCATATAAGTAATGAAACATGTGTATCACATGATCTCAGAAAAAGAAAAATATATACTTAAGTTTTATTTCTCTCTTTTTTATAAACAGATCCAGCCTGTAGCCGAATATGATAGCATCATTAAACACCACAAAAATGGTGAAATTTATTAATTATTTGATAACTGTTAGCTAGGTGGCAATGATGATATAATAATTAATTAATAAATAAGAGAACATCATACGCAAAATTCAAATGAAAATCTCGATGCTGATTAAATATTTAGTTTAATTATATATGTTTGCATCTAATGATTAAAAATTAAAGAATATCTATGACAGCAAGATGGCATCAAACCCTAGATGACTTTCTGAATCGAAACAAAATTTATATGCTTGAATTCAACATCTAGAATAGAAGACTTTCTTGAAAATTTCCTCTGTTAAGAAAAGAAAATGGTTTCTTTTTCAAATGAATGGATAGTTCCTCTTAGATTCTTTCACTTTGTTCATCATCTTCCTTTTCAAATGGTACTCCAATTCTGCTTCAGAAGCCGGGAAAAGGATGCCGCCGCCGTCTCCACCAAGGCTTCCGGTGATTGGTAATCTTCATCAGCTCGGCTTACACGCCCATCGCTCGCTCCAAGCACTATCCAAAAGATATGGCCCTGTGATGATGATGCACCTAGGCAATATACCAACACTAATTGTCTCCTCTGCTGAAGCAGTCAAAGAAATCGCTAAAAAACAGGACGTGGCCTTTTCAAATAGGCCAAAATTTAAGGTGATGGATACAGTTGCGTATGACTCCAAAGACATAGCTTTTTCTCCTTGTGGGGAGTACTGGAGGCATGTTAGGAGTATATGCGTGCTTCAGCTTTTGAGCCACAAGAGAGTTCAGTCTTTTCGGCGAGTAAGAGGAGAAGAAACATCCCTTATGATCGCGGAAATTAAACGTTTGATCTCTTCTTCTTCTTCATCTCCGGTAAACTTGAGCAATCCATTGGTGTCCCTTACTAATGGTACTATAAGTAGAGTGGCGTTCGGGAGGAAATATGGTGATGTAGACCATAGCCTAAATTTTGATTTGATGGTGAAGGAAATTAGTGAGTTACTGGTCACTTTCAATCCGGGGGATTACATTCCATGGCTTAAATGGGTGTCACGCAGAAATGGTTTTGATGCCAGATTACAGAAAGTGGCTAAATCGGTTGATGAATTCTTATCGCATGTTGTTGAAGAGCACAGAACCAAGAATAAGAGAGAGGAGGATCTTGATGGGTTCGATGGTAGAGCAGATCTTGCGGACAGATCGGACGAGCTTCAGAGCGAAAGCACTTCCAACTCCCCTCTTGAAATTGAAACCATCAAGGCTGTCATTTTTGTAAGAATCCCTCTTTATTCAAACATTAATAATTAAGATTTCATTTTCACTGCAGAAAAATATTATTATGATATGAATCTACTGATTAGGAATGGCAATTTAGACCCATTACCCGAAACCTCTAGGGACTTGCCCCTAATACCCACCTGGTAAGTAGTGGGGCAGGTATGGGTAGTGACCGCCCTAACCGTACTCGACCTGACCCAATAAGCTATATATATATATATATATATAAATTTTCTATATGGAGCCATTGAAGAATCGAACCCCAATAGACTAAGGTTAAAGTCCTTAACCCTTACCACTTCACCCAATATATATATATATATATTTTTGGTGAAATTTTTATATTAGTTAACTTTTACATATGATAATTTGAACTTTATGTATGATAATTTGTAGTTGATCTTTTAATAGGTGCTTGAATGTTGTATTATTGTTTCATTTTATAATTTTGTTAACTAATAAGAGTATTCATCTTTTGATGAGGTTGATATTATTTGAATGGTTTTTTTAATATGGTTTACATTTTTTTTGAACTTTTTTAAGATTTTCGAAAACGGTGGGGGGAATGGATATTTTTCTCCTACCCGCCCCAAACCTGATTGACTCAGGTTAGGGACGGCTACGGGGCGGGGTATAGGGAAGGCGTATCCACCCTGTACCCGCTTGTTGCCATTTCTACTACTAATCATTTTCTTTATGATAGGATATGTTTGCTGCTGGTACTGATACCACATTTACTGCTTTAGAATGGACAATATCAGAGCTATTAAGGCATCCGAAAATCATGGAGAAGCTGCAGAAGGAGGTGAGACGAGTAGGCGAAAACAAATTAGAGATATCAGAGGAAGATCTGGACAAAATGCCTTATTTGAAGGCCGTGATCAAAGAGAGCCTAAGGCTACATCCACCATTTCCATTACTAATCCCTCGAGAAGTAGCGAATGACACTAAGTTAATGGGTATGACATTGGAGTTGGAACTCGAGTAATGATCAATGCTTGGGCGATCGGAAGGGAAAATGCCGATGAATTTTATCCAGAAAGATTCTTGAATTCAAGAATAGACTTCAAGGGGCTCAACTTTGAGTTGATCCCATTTGGTTTCGGTCGTAGAGGCTGCCCTGGTATTATATTTGCAATGGTTGTTGCTGAGCTTGCATTGGCAAAATTAATGTTGGAATTCAACTTGTAGCGGAAAAAGATTTGGATATGACTGAGGCCGTTGGCACCGTTGGATATGACTGAGGCCGTTGGCACCGTGGTCTCTAGGAAAACTCCTCTCATCGTGACCCTAACCCCCGTTTCAACTAGCAATTATTGAGACAACTATATATAAGTTGACAATTCTCGACTGCTCCAGAATTCTCTGTTATTGCCAAATAAGAAAGCTCATCATGATCAAATTTTACATCTATTTGTGTTTAAGAACCAATATTGTGTCAACCACTATGAAGATGTAGAATAATTCAAAAATTGAGTGTGTTGCTTATGGTACTTTGCATGATGTATCTTTAATTAGTCTAGATTGCATGCATATATAATATATTGGCAGTTCCGTTGTAACAGTGAAAAACTGTTTTATGAATAATTTCAGGAAATTTTATTGAGATGTGTGCATTTGTACTGCTACATGTTCATATCCACTTAGAATTTTGTATGTGTATTCCTCTCTATCTTCTCATTTTCTTTTCCTAATCTTCTTATCCAAAATTTATGATTAAGGGGAAATTTGCAAAATTAGTAAGAAATGTGGGGCATGTTAAGATGATGATGATAATAATCCTTGTCGCTTTTTGCCACAAACACGTAGTATTTCTTTAATAAAAAGTAAGAGAATAGTTCGCTCTCCAGCTGCAACCTGCATGAAACATTTTAAAAGATGGTCATTATCCGTAACCTTTGTAAAAATAGCATTTTAAGGTGAAAAAATCTCATTTGCCATTACATAATTATTACTATGGCTCAATCAACATTTCAATAGACATTTTCTTAATTTTTTTCATTAAATAAATTCTGTCTGCTGTTTATGATAAATATCTTCTAAACATTCAATAAAAATCAATAAAGTTTTAAAAGTCTGGTTCTACTAGATGAAGCAGGTTTATTCTTGGGGACCAAACTTGTTCTGTTAAACAGCTTATATGACGCTAAGATGGCTGAATTGATGGGAGTTCGGGAGGTTTTATCTTAGGCCAAAGATATGCAGTTAAATCGGGTTATCATTGAGATGGACGCACAGGTGGTTTGTGAAGCTCTTCGATCCTCGGATGTTGACTTGTCCCTATTCGGTTTAGTCCTTCATGATTGTAAGACTGGCTTTAGAACTCAACTAGATTTTTTCACATTTGCGTTGCACTGGCAGAGTTATAATGTACATTTATATCAAAATTAACGTATGTGTCTAGATATTATGTCATAAATAAAATATAATATACCAATTATATTGTATAAAATTACGAATTGGTATGAGAATTATAGTTCACTATGAGATATTTATAGTAAAATACTTGAATTCATAATTCAGATATCCTCCATACACGTTGTGTAAATTCACATGTCCAACTTATATAAAGTTATAATAATTAGCGATTAAGTGATTAGAGATGATAATTTGAAATATCAACCCATAAACTTGTGGAAACCTGCCTCTAATATGATTGACCCGTCACGCCTAATCAAAGCAAAAGGACGAGTATGAGGCAATATTGTCTACCCCACAGTGGGTCTAGAGCGGGTGCGGGTCAGGTTGGACCCGCGGTAATTTGACCGATCAACCTATAAATTTGTGGCAATTTATTTTTATTTGTTATTATATTATTTTCCTACACGACGCTCTTCCGATCTTATCAAATTGAAAGAATCATGTTATTATATTACTTAATGTTGGGAACTTTAAAATTCTAAATAAAGGTTTTAATTTATTCTACGTTCATCAATTAATAATACGTTACATATAACATAAATTGACAGAGAGAAAAATTCATGAGTCCTTTTGTGGATTGGGGTGGCGTTCCATCCCACCCCATGACCCGACCTATCTTGACCTGCCCTATAAAATATTAGACAAAGACGTATTATCGAATTTGTATAGCAAAAACAATAAATATATAATTTTGATACCATAATAATAGTTACCCTCTTATATACTCGATTAATGATTTAACATATTTCACTTTCAAACCATCTAACATATTTCATATTATTAGTTAACAGTCTAATAATACGTATTGGGTATGTACATACCCGTATTCACTGGATATGTGTTCAAATAAAAATTTTCATACTCATGAGAAAGTACCCTCCCAACGTACTTTTTTATGAGTAAAATTCAAAATTGATAGTTATAATTAAAATATTAAATAGGGGACATATTTTTAAAGAAATGCAAGGGATATTAGATTTTTAATATAAATGGAGACCATATATGTGCGACATCCTAAAAAAGTTTCTTTTGATAAGATCAAATAATCAGAATGGAGGGAGTAATTATTTTATACAGTTCCTTTTCTTCTCGTGGATTTCATATCTCTTTGTTCACAAAATTTTCTCTAAAATTCATTATTATCTTTGTCAAATTAAAATATCGATAAATTAATATTCAAATAGCTCGTTGCACGGCGAGATAAATTCCCAATATTTCATATAAAAAATTCATTACGTAAATTGTAAAAAATAATAAATAGTCACAATATAATAATTAAATCAAATGAAATAACAACGTGAATTCCGCCGATATTTTGAAAGCTTCACATCTATAGAGAAAAAGACGAAGAAAATAATTTTTTTACATCCTCTACAAACTAATCGTTACAACATAATGATATAGAAACAAAGATTAAAAAAATAGCCATAAAGATTTTCAAATTAGATCATAGATTTCAAGAACCTAAAATTTAGTCATATATTAATATGACAAAATTATATAATGTGTGTTTTTAGCTGTTAGTGTGATACAGATAAATGAATTTTTATTGCACAAAAAAAGAAAATAAATCAGTTGACTTGCTCTAAGTTATTATGATCTACGTTTCCAATTATAATATATAAGCTATTTTGAAATAAATTTTGATTTCTATATTATCAAGAACTCTGAAAAGAAAATTTTGAAAATCAAACAAAGATGAATAATAAATAAAGAAATAAATAAATAAAGACAATATCAGACAATTAGTTTATAATACCTTCATTTTCAAATAATTCAGTAGCAGGATGAATAATTCTTAAAAAAATACTAATCTATAAGAAATTGAACAGTTACTTGACGTCAAATTTACATAAGTAGCGGATAATAAAAAATTATTAAAACTCATAATTATTTATAAATGCTGACAAAAAAAGAATGAAATGAGCAAACTAAAATAAAAAATAGAATATAAAAAACTAATAAACTGATATAAATTATTGAAAACTCGTGATGAATATCCAAATAAAAAAAGTTTAATTTTTAAAACTCGATACTGAGGCTTATAAGTTTTTTAATTTTTTTTTTAAAAAATTCGTTTTAATGAAGCAGTTTCTTTTTTTGTATTACCTATGTTAGTGAGTTAATTTTGCGTTGACAAAACTTGTGTATTGATAAAATTACACTAACTCTAAATTGTTCTATATTCGGAAGACTTTCATTAAAAAATCTGATCATAGAGATCAATAGTGGCCGAGTTATAATTTTTCTAACAGAAAATATTTTTTTATTTACAGTTTTAGAGTTTTATGCATGGCAAATAGCAACGTAAAACTTTTGTAGACAATAATTTAAAAATTTTATCCAATTAGAATAACAGTAAAGAATAATACTTAAAATATAATGCCCCGTGTACTGTAACATCCACGTAACGATACACAGATGTATATAATCACTACGCCCATACAATATATAAAAATGTTACATAAACTGTTATGATTTCAAGAAAATTTAATTCAATTTTATGATTTTCATGTAATTTACGACGCTAAATAATAATAAATAATACTATATATTATAATAATAGAAAAGCGATATTTTTTGAGCTTTGGTTTCCATAGATTCAAGGATTCTAAGAAAGGAAATTTTGAAAATTATATAAAGGTAAAATTTTGTGATTTTAGAAGGGGAGGAAATATGGAATGAATTTTGAAAAATTGTGCAACATCATGATGATGGCAATAAAATTACAGGTGAGAAAATTACAATTGAGAATCTAAATCCAATTGAAAACTCTTGTATTATATATTATATGATGATATGATAGCATAGATTTAGAAGATCTGCAAATCAAATTGCTCACACGTTTGCTCGAGCGGCTAGTTCATTGTCAGATCATAATTTGTTATTTTACTTGCCTCCTAGTATTATTATTGATGTATTTCATTCTAATTCCATTAATGAATACAAATTCAAAAAAAAAAAAAAAGAATTAAAAGAAAAGGGTAAATTTCACATATGGTTCCAACCTTTAAATTTTGTGTCAAGGTGATCCTCATTCCTTTTTTCCAAACCTTTCGTAAATTCACGTGATAAATCACTATTTGGTTTATGTCCAAAAAATCCATTGAACCTTACTGAACTCATCATTATACCCGTATCTAGTTAAATAAAAAAAGGGTTAATTTCGCAAATCGTCCACAATATTTAAGTTAAGAACCGGTTTCATCACTAACCTTTTTTAAGACACCCCACAGCCCCCAACCTTTCAAAAACGCACACAAATAGTCCCTATTTCTACTATTTTGCCAAATTTTTAACAAAATGACGATTACCCCATAAATATTTTAAACTTTTTTTAAAATGTTTAAAAATAATAAAAAACTAAAAAAAACCACCCCACCTCATCCCCCATACTGGCAGCCAGCCACCAAAAAAGGGGTGAATCCCCCCATTTTGCTGCCATTTCGGCAGCAAAATGGGGGGGGGATTCACCCCCCATTTGTGCTGCCGGAAATGGCAGCCATTTTGCTGCTATTTCTGGCAGCAAAATGGGGGGATTCACCCCCCATTTGCACTGCCATTCCGGCAGTAATGGGGGGTGAATCCCCCTTATTTTGCTACCATTTCCGGCAGCAAAATGGGGGGAGTCACCCCCCATTTCTGCCAAAAATGACAGTCATTTGGCAGCCATTTTCGGCAGCATTTGTGCTGCCCGAATGGCAGCACAAATGGGGGTGAACCCCCCCTTTGCTATCGGATGGCAGCAATTGTGCTGCCATTTTTGACAGCAAAATGGGGGAGATTTGCTCCCAATTTCTGCCGGAAATGGCAGCCATTTGGCTGCCATTTCCGGCAGCATTTGTGCTGCCAAATGGGGGGTGGATCCCCCGTATTTTGCTGCCATTTCCGCAGCAAAATGAGGAGATTCACCCCCCTTTTTTGGTTGTCTGAATGGACCATTCCAGCTGCCGACAGTACTGTCAGCGGCAAAGGAGACGTGGAGTGGGTTTTTTATTATTTTTAAACTTTTTAAAAAAAGTTTAAAATGTTTATGGGGGGTATAATGGTCATTTTGATAAAAATTTGACCGAACAGTAGAAATAGGGACAATTGTGTGCATTTTTGAAAGGTTGGAGCTGTGGGGTGTCTTAAAAAAATTGAGGACGAAACCGATTTTTAACCTAAAAGTTGGGGGCGATTTGCGAAATAAACCCATAAAAATATTCAAAATTTTGAATAATAAAAAGTAACCCACCCCCGAACAACCCCACCCCACATCACACCCAACTACACAACTGAAAATGGCTGTCGGAAATGAATTTCAGGAAACTCGGCCTACTATTACCCCTGTTCAGCAAAAATATTTCAATTCCAATTTTCATAAATATTTAAAAAAAAAGTGTAATCACTATTGGAAAAATAAAATTTAATATCATTTTCCTAATATATCATTTCATCTATTAAATATTTTACGTTAAATAATACTATTTTGTTGAACACAAGATACATTAAAGGTGGATATAAAAGAAAACTAATACCCCAACTATACTTTTAAAAAAAAAAGTAGATTATATTTTGAAATGGATAAAAAAAGAAAATTAAAATTTAAAAAAGGAGAATTAAAATATCTTTGAGAACAAAGGTAGTAACTTTGAAATAATGGGATTAATCTAGCATCATATGTATCATACATTATAGTACCATATGACTATGTAACATGTACTGAAGCACGCCACATGATTAATTATAACAATCTGGTATATTTTGATACACGCTACATAATTATGTGATGTCATAATGTATAGCACATATAGTACCAAAACAAGAATCTTAAGATAGAGGGTGCACTTTAGCGATTTACATTTGTAGAGTCAAACCTCAACCCCGTTTCTTACTTTATTGCGAAAAGTGCATTTACTCTTGTGTGTATATCCTTTGCGTCTTTTGTCATCACATGTTTTTCTTGCAAACTCATTCACATATTATTGTTATAAAGTATTACTTTATCTCTTTTTTTTTTTTTTGTACGAGTATTATTATTATTATTATTATTATTATATATATATATATATATAACGAAGGTAGTCATGGTTCAGTTGTACTATAATTTTCCTGTTAAAACTGTATTTTAAGCGATATTTTAGACTTTTTAAGTTTATTATAGTAATTCTTGCGTGATCTATATCTTTTCTATTACAATTTAAATTGACTCAATTAGATTTAGTTGTTCTGATTTCAATTTTCTCTTATCTTCTTCTATATTTAAAACAAGATTTTGGTTTTGTGATAATCTAACTTCATTTAAAATTGAGATCGACGAATGAGATTTAATTTTTTATATAGAAAAAATGTCTGAGATTGAAAGGACTCCTATTTCACCAATTTTTATATATAGTTCTTGTCTGAATTTAATATCTTATATCTTTTTTATAATTTTTTTGTTTTTCCTTTAGTTATTTTATTAAAAAAATATAGAAATATGGAACGTGTGACATATATAAAATAGAATTGACTACCTTGATTTTAAATATAACAAGTATTAGTTTATGTCAAGTAAACATAATCATACGTTATTCATTAATCATATGTATTAGTCACTGCATATAATTTGTTTTGATATTGCTCGTGCAACACACGTGTAAAAAAATAGTTATTATTTAAGGGAAAAGAATTATTCATTACTATTATCCAAAACGAACTATATTAGAAAATAAAGTTAGAGGAAAATCAAACTAATGTCTAGAATTTGTCATAGAACTGAGTACTCTACCTAGTTGATCAGCCGCTTGGTTCGCACATCGTCGAACACAAGAAAATTCCTATGCATTTATTTTTGCATGCTTCAATGGTAAGGCCAAAGTGTGAAGAATCTGGATACTCTTTTCTATTTGACTTAGTATCTAATTTCACGAGACAAAAACATTTTAAAATGTTTAATTACAAAGCGTTCGGTGTCATAAACGGTTCTAGACACTGGACAGATATAATATCAGGACATCTACACTCCCTTCTCAAACAGTGCGTATAGTGGTTCCAAGATTGAAATGCTAGGAGTACGACAGCATAGTAGAGAAATAAGAATTTTTTCTATGCTGTGCACGAGAGGATTCTATGAACGTGCCTAATAATAGACTAGTATTTTTGGTGGCTTAAGAAGTTTCATGGTTGAGTAACAGCTTGGTTGCAACAACAAAGGGCCAATCGAGTACCAAGTAATAAGCAAAACATAGAATTTTGTAACTCCTTTTGCAGCAGCATTAGCAGTGAATTCAGACAGAATTCAGCTTCTGCTGCCCATTTGTGAATGGTTGGTGTAGCAGCAAATATGTCAAACTTCTACTGCTGCAGCACTTGTGGCGAATTAGGCCACAGCACCAATGTGTTAAAAGACAAGACTTCTTAATAGACAGATTTAACGAGATCACAAAGTGTTGCAAGATTGTTGAGGGAAGAACACTATCCCTAGTCTATATACAAGTAATTAATCTCCAACAAAACCAATTATAATCTGATAATCAATAAATAAACAGCAAGAATAGCATATCCAATTAGTTAATATCCTGAAACATCAAAAGATTTTTAAGATTGTTGTAGGTCGAACCCCCTTCTTTAACAGCTTCTATGGCTAAACCTCTCAATTTACCAGTTTTTTCCCTTATTGTTTCTCCCCCGTCTCCATCCCCCATAACAATATCCAAACATTTCTTGATTTCTTCTTTTTCAATGATACTTTCCTCATTTGCTCTTGCTTGCACTCCTATGCCCCAGACCTCCTCCACCAATTTTGCATTCGTCATCTGGTCTGAAGCCTGTGGGCAGGCAATCATTGGCACCCCGGAAACCATACTTTCGAATGTTGAGTTCCATCCACAATGTGTCACAAAACACCCAATAGAACGGTGGCTCAGAACTTCAACTTGTGAACACCAGGGCACTATAATACCACTTTTGCTTGCCCCATTTTCAATCATTTTGTTTACTTCTTCTTCTTCACTGTTTGATGATCTGAGAACCCAAAGAAAAGGCCTCCCACTTTCCACTAATGCATGTAAAATCTCTTCCTTTTGCTCTTTCTTTAAAATTGCCAAGCTTCCGAATGACACATAGATCACGGAACGCTCCAGCTTCGAGTCTAACCATTGAAAATAATCTTCCGATTGACAGAACAGATCAGCACCGAACGATTTATCTGCTAGATCAATTCCATCAGAGAAGGCTGATGGAATTAAGGGGCCAACTGAAAATACCTTTATATTGGTGATATATCTGATTGATTCTTGTTCTAATTCTTCAAAAGTATTAACAAGAAGAAAAGATGTGGGGTCTTCCTCCAGGACGCGTATGTGTTGTTGAATCAGAGGGACCATGAAACCATTCCAGGGATCATCCTGCAAGAGATAGGAGGGCAAGTCCTTGGAAGAAAACAAGGGCAAGGCAGGTAGTTTGATAGAAACCGAGGAATCTACTAGTCCATGTACACCATCTAGGCTGTTGAAAAACCGGAGAAAAATGGTAAAAACAGTGGCACACTGACTGAAAAGAAAAGCCGATTGTATCTGAAGTTGGCGCGCCACTAAACCGACCCAAGGAAGTAGCAGTCCATATACTAAAAGGGTCACTGGTTGACCCTCGGCCGAAAAGTTTGCTAGAAGATTGGTGAGAAATAGGGGGCCTCTACCCCTCAACATTTCCAAGTAGCCTGAAAAACCATTCTGGGTGACATCATCCTCACCGTCTTCATCTAAGGAAACATATGACAAGCCCTTTGGCGCGGGAAGATGTTTTATTTGCTTGAGAGCGTGATGCGTTGTGGCTAAAGTGACCTTGGCACCACCGCGGGCGAGGTTTTTGGCCAGTTGAAGGGAAGGATTTATATGTCCTTGGGCAGGTATAAAAGCAATCAAGAAATGATTGGACTTCATTTCTGTGGCCGATCTTTCTGGGTTCGTCAATTTTTATTATCTTGTTTATTTGAATGAGTATTATGCCACTCAATTTATAGGCACTATCTTTCACTGTGTATGCTCAGAGAAATTATTCATAGTTGAAAAAAAAAAAAACAAAAACAAAAATAGGGGTAAAGCCGGAGAATGGTCATGGCCGCCTAACAAGAATAAAGAATTGGGAAATTGTGAGACTGAAGTGACATATGCTTTAAACATAGTGGGTTTTTACCACTGAAAATCAACATGGAGACCTTGTGATAAGCTTGCTTGGAGAAGTTGGAAAGGCGTGGAAAAACGAAGACTCAGTCCCAACAAACACTGTAAATGATCCTCCTTGTTTGGCAAAATTTGTCGGGTTTTCGTGTTTCTCTAAGTTATCTCTCATGTGAGTACAAATTCATACAGGGTTCTTCACCAGAGTTTGTCTACTCCCCTCAACCTTCTATTGAGCGACGGCTCTACAAGTATCGACAAAGAATTCCATCCAAAATTTCTTGTTTGATTAATTCTATAAATTAGTGAAACGTGCATGAATGCACTAATCTAAAGCCCTTTTTCTCAAGTATTATAACATCGTGGAAAAAGACACGGCTATTTGATATAATCAACATATGTTTCTTTAAAATTACTATTGTTATTATTACTTTTAGATCTCGTACAACGCACGAATGAGAATTCTAATAATATTAATGATTGATATAATGTCACATCAAATCTCTAATACTGTAAAAACAGCAAACGCCTATTAGTTGAACATCTTCGCAAAAACACCCCTAAAGTTTGTCATGTATTTATTTAATATTATTATATTATTATTGTTATGTGGTGCTGCCTCTCAAAAATAAAATTTACTGAGCCCCCAATTGCTGACCAATAAACATCCGGTCCATTTCGCAACTAATTATTGTTACAATTTATTTTACTTTGCCTTCTTAAGAAAATATCTGGTAGTCTAAGATTCAGAAGTATTATAATATAGTACACTAAATTAATTATTAATCCATGTATGCGTTTAAGGATATCAAAAATAGAGTCCAAGATATTATGTGTAGGTTTTTCATTAGCCTGGAGCACCTAAATTTTGTTCGCTTTCTCAATTCATTCGTTCAAATGGAAAAATTATTCTATATGACAGCAACAGCCCCATCTGACTTCGTGCATCCAAAGTGAAGAAATTCAACATCGGCTGCTAGATCACAGTTACAGAACCTGGCACTCCAATAGTACTTGTATTCAAGATTAAAGACTGGTATTTGGGAAGAAAGAAATAATTTTATCATCTGTTAACAAAAGAAAATGATTTCCTTTTCACGTTGGATTGTTCCTCTTGCTCCCCTCATTTTGTTCATCATCTTCCTGTACCGATGATGGTACTTAAATTCTTCATCAACAGCCCCGAAAAGGGTGCCACCGTCTCCCTCAAGGCTTCCGGTGATTGGCAATCTTTACCAACTCGGTTTCTACCCCCATCGCTCACTGGAAGAACTATCCAGACAATTCGGTCCCCTGATGATGCTTCGTCTCGGGAGTTTTCCAACACTAATTGTCTCCTCTGCCGATGCTGTTCGAGAGATCATCAAGAATCTGGAACTGATTTTCTCCACCAGGCCGAGGTTAAGCATTATGCACAAAATCGTTAATGGCTCCAAGGGCATAGTTTTCGCTCCTTATGGTGAGCATTGGAGGCTGATTAGAAGCATATGTGTCCATCAGCTCTTGGGCAACAAGAGCGTTCAATCTTTCCGTGGAATAAGAGTGGTGCTTGGGAGGAAATATGATGGCAGAGAGGGAAGCCTGAACTTAGAGTTATGGTTCAAGGAAATTTGGGGGGGGGGGGGGGTTAGGCTCGTTTAACCCGGGGATTACATTCCATGTCTTAACT
>CAVNYN010219931.1:15187-31776 GCA_963692815.1 Nyctanthes arbor-tristis
CCCCCCCCCCCCCCCCCCCCCCCCCCCCCCCCCCCCCCCCCCCCCCCCCCCCCCCCCCCCCCCCCACGCTCGTTTAACCCGGGGATTACATTCCATGTCTTAACTGGATTAATCGTGTCAATGGCTTGGATGCCAGAGTAGACAAGGTGGCTAGATCGTTTGATGAATTCTTGTCGAGTGTAGTCGAACAGCGTACACATCAAAAGCATTGTAGTGACGGAAGAAGCAAAGAAGCAGATTTTGTCGACATATTGCTGGAAATCCAGAAGGAGAACAGCTCAGGTTCCCCTATTCACACTGATACCATTAAAGCTGTCATTTTTGTAAGCATTGCTCTGTTTCTTCCTCTATGTGCATTATTAGATAAGAATGCCATTCACCATTTGATTAGAATCTAAACTTTTCCCTTTGCTATAGGATATGTTTGCTGCTGGTATAGATACCACATCCACTGCCTTAGAGTGGATAGTGGCTGAGGTTCTAAAACACCCGGAAGTCATGGAGAAACTGCAGAAAGAGGTGAGAGTAGTAGCCAGAAGCAAGTTAGAGATAACGGAAGAAGATCTCGACAAAATGCCCTATTTAAAGTTGGTGATCAAAGAAAGCTTAAGACTACATGCTCCGCTTCCATTACTGATCCCTCGAGAAGTAACTCAAGATACTAAAGTAATGGTGTACGACATTGCAATGTGAACCCGAGTGACAATCAATGCTTGGGCAATCGGAAGAGATTCATTATCGTGGGAAAATCCTGAAGAATTTTACCCAGAGAGATTTCTTGATACAAGAGTAGACTTGTAAGGACTCGATTTTGAATTGATCCCCTTTGGTACTGGTCGTAGAGGCTGTCCTAGTACTACGTTTGCGATGGGTGTTATTGAGCTCACATTGGCAAAATTGATGCATAAATTAACTTTGTATTAGAAGAAGATTTGGACATGACAGAAGCTCCTGGAACCTCTGTCCATAAAAAGTTTCCTCTTATTGTAATCCCGAGCCTGCACTCTTGCTAATAACTACTATTTGGACTTGGGAGTTTCATCTTCTCTTCTGTGTCTCTTGAATTCTCTTTAATTGTCAAAATAAAAGGCTAAAGCTATATATCTACCATACCTGAAACTCAACTGCAGTTTTTTTACGTTGAAAATTTCGAACTTATGTAAGAAACTAACCTCTTCCCAATGAAATTTATTTGTTAATTATGTGGATTTGATTCTAAGCAATCTTTCACGTGGTTCCATTAACCAATTGGATACAACACGATGTCCTGCACATTCTCAAAGGAAGCTTACTCGTGCTCAAATTCACAAGTAGTCGAACTATAGCTTTAAGGGATAGAGTATAGATCACAAAGGAGAAGATAAGGAAGCTTACTAGTGCTCAAATTCACTAGTAGTCAAACTACAGTGCTATGGGGTACCAGGCATAGATCCTTTACAAAGGAGAAGATTAACATTATCATGGAGGGTCCATGTCACAATAGCAAGGATAAATAATAATCTGAATGATGCACAAGACTACTTCTTGTGTTCAAAACATTAGCTGCTCTGATGCAATTCTGGGACCTTGTCCAAAAGTACCAAAAATTTTCAAGCACCAGAAGTCAGACGTGGCTTAAAAATTGCCACTGGTGTGATTTGGGAGCTATGGTGATGTGCTGATGGCACGCTAACAGCAGTAAACAAAATGGTGCCTGACATTTCCTACCAAAAGAACCATTGGAATAAAGACAAGCAAATCTCCCGTGTTCATCAGTAAATTCGGCACCTGTATGCTAAGTTAGAGCCCAAAGATTTAAGTCATCCTGATGAACTAGTACAAGAGAGATTCATGATGGATAATACATCAAGGAACTCAACTATGCGAGCAATGGTGTAAAGTTCGATACATCCATACATCCTAGCCGATAAGGACGGATTCTATCATGATGCACAAGCCAACAGGAATCTCTGGATGTTTAACTGAAATTGTACGGTTAAAATCTCAAAATATGCTAGCATCATTGAAGTCTATGATAGGATCACAATCAAGTAATGCTCACAACGACTTCACTAAAGATGGTATCGTCTTTATTGCGAGCGACCACACCCTGATCATCAAAATGCTAAAACTTCATTCCAAGTAATGATGATGAATAGAACTATTAATTTGCTTCAATAAACATAATTTCAAATTAAGCTTTCTGAGTTGTGACATGCCTAACAAACAAAAATGAAGATTAACCATCCCTAAAAAAGGCCTAGTCGTAAAAAATTGGTATCTGAATATCTGTCAACCCACATCCGCAGTATTTTGCACACTGAGATGGAACTATCTTCAAGTTCTTGTTTCAGAACCTTGACAAATTAGGTGTCTTTTAAAATGTCAAAAATTACATAAGCATGTAACTCAACTAATCAAGTATCAAGAAGACGGAAGAAAAAAGGGGAAAATCTTAGTCTTTTCATTGCAGAGTACATCTCCTACATCCATGATGGATGATAAGCAGATAACCTAAACCCATAAGAATCCACACCATGTCGGCATTTCTTTATTCCTCAGCATGTCACAAAAGCTTAATTTGGAATTACGTTAACACCTATAAGCAGTATTATATACAGTGAAATTGAATTCGTGTACATCTTCTTTGAGTTCTTGTTTTAGAGTTTACAAAAACCAGGCATCATTTAAAATGTAAAAACAACTTCACAAGCATGAAAATCAAGTATCAAGAAGACAGAGAGAAGAAAACTGGAACAAAATTCAATCTTTTCATTGCAAAATGCATATCATACATTCATGATAGATGATAGACAGATAACTTAGCCCATCACTTTTGTCCAACTTCTTTGCTAAGTGCTAACTGCAGAACAAAGCCTTTAGAGTGGAACAACACAATTCAATACCATGCAGCCACAACTCATTCTTATCACTGAGTGTTAATAAAAGAAGAACAAACAGGAAATGTACATTACTCCAGAATCGCTTAACATTTTGTGAAATTACTATCTACAGTAATCACCAAACAAAGCACCAAATAATTAGAAGTGGAGAACATATTAAATCGATATTATCTATTCGATTCACACCAAGAAAGTAATTGTAAAATAGAGGAAGAACAAAGTGCAACCCATATATAGTAGCAGATCGTCATCATTACAGTTAACAGCAGTTTGCAGTAGTACAATGACATGAATAGTAAATACATAGATAGACAGAATCTAGTAATGATCGATCACGTTTTCATACCTTTAGGCTCACAAAAGGCTTACAATCAGACTGCTTCCTTGGCAGGAGCTGCAGGTTTCTTAAGGTCATCGTCAACAACCTTTGGCTGGGTTGGAATAGCAGCATACCCCATCTTCTTGGTAGCGTTGACGTCGTCGTCGTCATCAGAAGAAAAGGAGGAATCATCGTCGAAGTCAAAGCGGTGAGGAGAGACCAGAGACCAGACGAAGTACATTGTTGCAGCGGTGAGAACCCCGCAACCGACGCCGAAAAGCAGTGCCCCAACAACACTCATGATATCCTTGGTGCGATCCCTAATCGAGCTCGAGACGGAGGAGTAGAATTTTACCGGACCATCGGACGACACCATATCGTGCTCAAGATCGATCGGGCGAGGGTGATCCTTGAAATTGAAGGCTGCATAGTGACGGGGGAACCGAGCAGTGGTGGTGGTGGTGGTCAAAACCAGAGTCAGATACCGGGGAGAAGAGAGAAACGCTGGCTTTTCGGAGATGAAATTGGGGTTGTTCGGGTTAGGGTTTTGGGTTCCGGCATGAGGATAATAGGTGGTGGTTGTGGCAAAATAGAAGAGGGTTTTGCAGGGGCGGGCGGACGCCGTGCCGGCGAGGAGAGAGAAGAGCAAGATGGGGAGAATTGAGGTCGCCATTTTTACGCTTTCCAGTCTTTCAGAGAGAGAGAGAGAGAGAGATGAAGAGAGAAGAAATCGTGACTTAGGGTAAATAGGCTGATTTGATTCTGTGCACAAACGTGTCCTGTAAGCCCCTCTACTTGATTTTCACTTTTTTTTTTTTTTTTTTTTTTCCTCCCTCGTTCTCTCTTTTCTTCATCTAGAAATAGAAAATTCCATGTAAAAATTCCTGATCGTGGTTTATGGTTCTACAGGAATCAAGCGGAAATAAAAATCAATGCGTCATTTTTTTTCCTTCTTATTTTCATCTATTATTTTTGTAACATTAGAATCAGACTAGAACCGCAAAGACCTATATGGTCTGGTAGTATCTTGGCAAGTAATTTTACAAAAAAATGTTTTCCTGATATAAAAAACTAACATGATTATATAGATTAGTCGGCCTCATTAGATTGGTTGTTTATGTGCAAATATTAGGTTTGAAGGCCAATGAACAATTGAAGGCTCATAAACAACTAATTAAAGATAGACAGTTCAACACATCATTTATCAAAATTTAGTAAACCTGTCACCATGTAATAATTATTGTAACTTGATAAGCTTCTGGCACCCTTGATCAAGAGTTCAAGATTTGAATATTTGATCATCTTCAACTACAATCATTTTACTGTAATAATAACAACAACAACAATAATAATAATCTATATATTAATTAGATGAGAAGCGCTGAGTTACAGTTTAACCGCAATTTTCTCTCTGCAAAATGTATTAAATGGGGATTTTTTGGTTATTTTAATCATTTTTGTAGTAACCAATGCGATACTTTGATATTTATTTCTTTTACTTTCTAGTTTTTAATTTTTGGTCCTTATCTGAATATTCTTTTGGCCCATCTCTTTCTCTCATCAAAGAGTCATCGTCTGCGAGTCCTCGTCCACCATACAATACCATTAATAAATTTGATAATGAAGAGTCTTCATTCAGTTTTGTTCCTTCAATTTATTTTTACTTTTTTGGTATAGATATTAAAGTCATCAATTTCATTATATGTTATCAAATTGTGATTTCTTCATATTTCTTGTTTGCGATTACTTAATCTTTCTTTATTATAATGGCATAATTTTATAATTTACATCATCCGTGCTGATCTAATATATTCGTAAAAAAATTATAAAAATATATATTACTACCTAATACCATTAGGCTAACAGTCATTTCATACTATAAAGTCTCTCTTTCGTTGTGTGTCAAAGGGTAAATACATTTATTCATTTTATTAGTCATTTAATTGTAAAAATTCTAACACTATATGATATATGGCAATATATAGTGTTATATGACCATGTAGCGTGTATTGGGATATACCACATGGTTATATGACACAATATAATGTCATATTATATGATACTATATCAGGTTAACTGCTTTCAAGTTACCGTATATTATAATTATTGTAAGATGACGTCAGAGAAACGAAATTTTATTTTAATTTATTATTTATCATAATTCGTTAAAACTAAATATTGATATTTATCTAAATAATTTGATAAGATATCTTGTGTTACAACGCACAGATAAAAATCTAGTAATAATAATAACAATAACAACAATAAAAAAAAAGGAATCAAACTAGAATCAAAATATTTTATTTTGATTTGGTTTTGTATATCTACTTAACCATTTTTATTTTCCCGAATTTGTAAAGGGTTAATTTCACAAATCATCCACAACCTTTGAGTTAAGAATTAACTGGGTTCTCAATCTTTTTTTCGACCTCTGGGTCCCTAGCTTTTTATAAATTTACACAATAAGTCCTTTTTAACTGATTCCGTCAATATTGCTGTTAACTTTCAATAAAATTACCATTATACCCCTTAAATTTTTAATTTAAAAATATTTAAAAATAATTAATTAGAAAAATTGAATTATACCATATACGGATGTCGTTTTTTTTTTTTCAACTAGACTCTATATACAGAGTCAGATCTAGCTCAATAGACACACACACATATTGAATGATCAATTATAGTTATTTTATCCAACAATTCTAGTACAATTTCCAATTATTTTACAAGAAAGTTGACTAAAGCCAACAATTGTACTAGGATATACTGCTGTAATTTTTTAGTTATAAAATTACATTTGGATAATTTTATATATCTTTTTCTGTACAATAATTTTATATAGCACTATTATATAATCACCACATATTTTATTACTGGGCCAGTTTCACTAACCAATGAGTGACATATACTTTTGACAAAGAATTACATCACTTACATTAAAATAATCTTAAGTGTGTATTCACCCCACTAATCAAATATAAATTTATATAATAATATAAGGGTAGTTATATTGACACCACATCTTTTACTAACCACACCACATTTTAATTATACTCATCATCCGTTATTTTTTAATTCTTTACACTTCAATCCTTAACTTATTTTTATCATATTTTTATTTTTAACATCTTATTTTCATAAAATTCCGATCTTGAATGATATCTTGATTCTAAAAATTTCATTGCAGGAATTGCTTAATATTTTTTAAATAAACAATAATGTGATATCTAATTAGACACAATTACGTATTTTCATATGATTTTAAGGTGTACAAATCAAAAAATTCTAAATGTATTTGACCATTAAGAACATAAGAGGATAGTTAAAAAAAAATTCGAGAAAAAAATATAGTAGAAACTTTTAAGGGGCTTAGATACTATAAGAAACAAAGATTGAGGTGTTCACATTAATAAAAATGTAGTGTGGTTAATAAAATGAGTGGTGTATATATAATTATTAGCCTTAATATAATCTTCATTTCTATATTTATCTCAATTAAATTAATTATAAATTTCCTCCCCAAACACTTGTAAATAAATCAAAATAGAAAAATAAAAAATACATTTCTCTAGAATCAGTAACTCTTAAATCAAAATATTGTAGGCCAAAATTAAAATGGATTGCTAAGATTGACCATTTGAAAAATTAATTTTTCAGAAAAGCTCAATAAGACATGGTAAAAAAATTATTACAACTGTGAATCATCAAATTAAACATTCCAAAATCTCCACTAATACAACTGTGAATCATCAAATTAAACATTCCAAAATCTCCACTTACTTTTAATCTTTTTAAAGCACCAAGAAAAAAAAAAGGAAAGAAAGAAAACTTTGATTTATTTTTATTATAAAAATTTTCTTACAGTTTGCTGAAAATATTGTAAACTTTTAGGAATTAAGAAACGTAATTTTCATTCGGTCTACAAGTGAAGATTTTGGAAGTTTGGTCTGGGTATACATTGAAGTGTTTTTTTATTGAGTTCCGTACTTTAATTTTGATTTTGATTTCCAAGTATTTTATTTGGAGAAATACATTTTCAATTTTTCTTATTTTTGATTTGCAAGGGTTTGAACGTTGTGAGTTATAATTGGTTTAATGGAGATAAATATATAAATGAAGAATTGTTTTAAATAACAAAAGATGAGGACTATGTTAATATAGGATTTTTAGTTAATTTTGGTAAGATAAATACATACCGCAAGATTATCTTAACCTAATAGATATAGTTTTTTGTCAAAATCATATGTGATATCTATTTGTTAGCAAAACCGTCCACTATTACTAATTAATATATGGGAGAATATATATACACACTATACTTTTTGATATCCATACTGTATTTTTATTAGAGTGAAGAATCTCATCTTTATTATTTGTAATATTTAGGTCTCTAAAAATTTTTACCATATTTTTTCTCGAGCTCTTTGTTTAATTATCACATCATATTCTTATAATGGGTATATGTTCAATTTTATTTTATTTATTATTTTTTTTGTATTTTGAATCTAGCAAAATATGTCGTTCTACTTTCTAGAGATATTACTTTTTATTTATTAAAAATATTTAGACAGTTGTAACAACGAAATTTTCAAAATCAATATATTATACAATACAAGATGTCACAGTTAATAAAATATTAAAAATAAAAATCATTACATAAATAAGTTAATTAGGATACAAATGTAAAAATTTGAAGAAATAAGGAAATTAAATGCAATTATACTGTGTCAATAAGAAATAAGTGGTAAAAAAAACATGGTGTCAATATAGTCAGCCTTACTAATCATGTGTCACTAATATATAAAAGTGTGAATGAGGGGAAAACTTCTGATTTCCTATTTCACCCTTACATATTTTTTTAAATTCCTTACTCGCCCTTAGCTCATTAATTAATTAAAAAAACTTTTCATAGTACTTAAACTTATTGCTTTGGGTTTTAACAACTTATCTACATATATACCATTATATGCAGATATTTTTTTAAAGAAGTATCTTGGCTAAAAAGTCCAAGCTAGAGGTACAATTTTATTAATTATCAAAAATAATTACAAAGCAAAAGAAGGGGACTTATGTGCGGTATCTTCAAAATCATTACAAATTTATAGGAGCAAATACTATGCATGAATCTTACACTAAGTATGATGCATGAGACCTATCTACACCGAGTACAAGGCATATGCATCCTATCTAATCTAAGGAGGCTCTTCCGATCTCTTGAACGCATGTGGCTCATGAACCTCTCCCCTAGCTTGAGTCTGGTACTTGACAGATGCAAAGAAGTCAGCAGATGCATTCCGGTCCCGCAAAATATATTGAAACTTTAAGTCCATACTCTCTTTAAACTTCCATGTCCTCTTCACAGTATAAGCGATTTCCCAGGTAATCCCATCTATTTTTTGAGTATAGAACTGCATAGTAATAAGGGAATCCATTTCAATCACTAATTTTTTATAACCCTTTTCACAACATTTTTGTAGCCCAAGCTCCACGAGATCGGAAGAGCTCCCCTTAGTTCTACTGCAAGTATAGAGTAGTGGTGAAAAAAATCATAACAACCAAACATCATTCTACTATCCTCATCTCTGAGTACTCCAACCCCTGCTACTAATCCATCTTTTTTCAAGGCACTATCTATATTGAGTTTAAACCAATTAGGCTCGAGTTTCTGCCAGTAGACAATTTTGCAACTTTGAATTTCCATAGATTTATGGGGAGCATAAATCTAGAGGAGCTTATTACAAAGCTGAGTAATATGATATATAATGCTCTTTTGACTGACTCTTTGGCCCTCATTTTTACATTATTTACATATATATACATATATATATTGTAATGAAACCAGGATTAAAACAGTTATCATAACTTTTCATTATTTATTGCAATTCATATTTTTATTTTTTTCATTACGATTCAAATCCAATTAAAAAAATAACATTTTACATCTTCATTAAGTGATATTTAATAGAAAGAATTTTCATGTGTTAAGTATTCTTTTAAATTTTTGAAACACCAAAACATTCTTCATGTCCCGAAAAATTATACTAAATGAAAAAAATTGACAAACGTTAGCGCTAGCATAGGTACTGTTGCAAAGATCATTACTGAAAGGACGAAATAATCCAAAGTAAAAATAGATAAATTGATATCATATGAGAAAAAGAGTGAGAATATCAAAGAGAATAACACCACTATGTAAATTTGCAGTTACTAGAATTGCATGGCTTTCGAGGCTGTTGACAAACACCTTGAAAGGCCACAGTTACTAATCAAAAATTCAAAGTCACTCTAAAATTAGAGTACACTAACAAAATATAGAATTTACATTTATCATTTATTATTGACATAAGACATGCAAAGCAAGTTCTTATTACTTATATATAAAATGGTGAATAAAGGAAAATATTTTGATTTCTCATTATACAAATTCCGTAATTTAACTCTGCCCATTGTCTCTCTCTCTCTCATTTCACTTAAAAATATATTTTTATGTTAATGCAATCACATAAATTATGCAATATAACTGGCGTTCACAAAGTGTTTTGTTTAAAAATGGAATTTGATTTTTTGAGAATGTGTGGATTCTCTAACTTGAAGTTTAATAAGAACTAATTATCAACTTTCAGTTGATTAAATTTTTAAAAGTAATAGATAAAATCTTAGTGTTAAATTTTTATATTTTCCATCAATATCTCAATATATCACTATTCATTCAATTAAGTACATATTATCACTTATAATTTCTTAATTTACTTTAGTTTATTCTTCACAATTCATTTAATTTGACTTTCATTTTCTTTTCAAATTAGAATGAAATAATTAAGATTCCTACTTTAAAACAATTCAATTAAGCCCTAATTATTTTTACATTTTAATTTTGATCTGTTTTGTCTATAAAAAAATATTTTTTAGTTAGTATTAATCATTTATTCTTTTCGCCATACCTAATAATTTCATAATAATACAAATTAACAAACATTTTTCAATATTCAATTGAAACTAAATCACGTGGTAACCATATGCTTACGACTAGTTATTTCAAATAGCAAAGTAACTACTATGCCAAAGTATTTACAAAGGGATTGAATTAGCTGATATCTTACTATAAAAATAAATGAACAAATATGTGTGTGGATGTTTGTCGGAGGAGAGAGGTAAAGATGAGAGATTATTTTAATTGAAAATGAATGAAAAGAAGTGTATAGGAAAAAAGGAAAAATAAAAAAGAGGAGAGAGATAGAAGAAAATTAAAGAGAGCAGTGTTACTTATCATCACTAACGGTGTTCACCGTGTTTGGCTGGTATGAAATTATAATCTACTTAAATGTATCACATGTTTCTACTTTTTATTTGACTTATATCATTTAATGCCCTGTATTGACACATAGGATAATGATCATCACTAGCGATAATGAACAGCATTATTCTTGTGGAAATAACGATGAAAAAGTGACATAAAAGTGATGAAAAATTGAGAAAGAGAAAAGTATGATAATTTTTAAAAGTGAAAATTGAAATAAAGGTAGCGAATATATGAGACACATATAAACTTGTGCGTCTCTATCTCTCTTAGAGCCTTCACATTAGTATTATTAAATTAGATTGTTGGTGAAATTATTAACTAACGATTTTAAAAGGTACTTATATTGGTGGTGCTAAGGAATTTGTTAAAATAATCTTTTTTGGTGAATTGTTAACTTTGTTGTTAAATTTAATATCAATTTTAACATTTTACTAGAATTTAATGTTTTTAAAAAATTCTTTTCTTATTCATTTAATAAATTTTGACTAAGAACTTTTGACAATAATTAAGCCCCATTTAAACTTGAGTAAGTTTTAGTGATTTTGTTTAATACAATTAATTTGACATTCTAATAATTGTTAAATTTAACTTATATGTATGACATTTAACAATAATTTGAAATATACTTTTTACTTATGTGAATAGCTAAATTTAACAGCACTAGCGTGGATGCTCTTATATGGACAATCTCTAGAAATTTGGCATTGGGTTTCATGAATCTATATGCCGTTTCTTGATTTTATCAAAAATTTGTTCCTATTAAAGATAGATTCTGCTAGTTCCACTAATGTTAAACCAGAATCATGATAGGATAGAGTTGAAAGCCCACATGTATTAATAGTCGGGAGGCTAAAGGTCTTCTTTCAACAGATCACGGTATTTTCTAGCTTCCAAAACCATATTTTCTTTCCATTGAATTTTTGCGGGTTTTGAAACCTTATTTTCTTTCCATAGAATTTTAGCAATAGCTACATATATAGTAACTAGTTTGCCAACGGTTAACTCCACCCTAAAAAGATGGTGTTATTTCTTTTTTACATAAATTTAAAAAATTTATTTAATAGTATTAGAAAAGTAAATTTTAACATCATTTTCCTATTATACCCTTTTATTTATTAATTATTCTACTTTAATAAATTTTTTATAACTATATATATTAAATAGGGTCATATAAGAGAAATAATATTTCAACTACTTTTTAAAAAGAAAACTAGATTATATTTTAAAACGGACGAAAAAAGAAAACTGGATAATCTTTTTAAAACGGAGATAGTAATAAATAATAATTATACAAATCAACTTTGCAAAATGATCTCCTGACAGACTATACGCACATGTGGTGGGAGATTATTAGAGAAACTTACATACTGTAAGCCGCCCACACAATTATCCCAATAGTCTTTCGTTATGTGTGTATATGGTAGGATAATTCTGCTGGCGGGGATCATTATTGAATCAACTATTCCTCCTTTCCACAAAAAAAAAAAATTACATAAAATCCCACGTAATGCATGATAGTCACTTGACTAGAATTGATTTAAAAGTGATGATAGGTGAGAAAAATAGACTTCTATCAAGTGTACTTGTGTAAAAAATTATATAAATCAATTTTTCTTGTGTAAAATAATTAGGATTGTTGAAATGGACCAGTCAGCGTTAATTAATTCTTTAATACAGGAAAACTGATTTTCCAAAAGATGAAAAAGGGGTTAATTTCACAAAAGGTCCTCAACTTTTAAGTTAAGAATCAGTTAGATCACCAACTTTTTTAAGACTCTCTTAGATCCCCAACTTTTTATAAATATGCACAACAAGTCCTTTTTTGTCATTATCCCTTTAATTTTTCAACAAAATAACAGTCATACCCTTAAATTTTTAATTTTTTTAAAAAAAGCTTAAAGATATTAAAAAAATAAAAATTTAAAAAAAAAAAGAAAAAACCTCCAACCCCACACCCTCCCAAGATTGTCTACCAAAAACAGTGGCAAAAAAGAGAGATGAATCCCCCATTTGATACTGGAAATAAATACTGCTATTTCTGATAACAAATGAGAGGGGATTCACCCTCTCCCCAATTTTGGCTCTCGGAATGGAAGCTCTGGCTGCAAGTGTTGCCAGAAATGACAGCCAAAGTGCTGCAATTTCTAACAGCATAGAAATTGGGACAGGGAGTCTACCACAGCAGGACAACTAAAAAAGGGGTGACAGCAAATGGGGGGGACCCCCTCTCACCAAAACAAAAATTTTGACTGCCGTTTCTAGCAGCCAAGTGCTGCCAAAAATGGCAGCCAGCATTCCATCAGCGATTGGTATGGGAGGGTAGGGGAGTTTAGGATGGGGTGGGGTGGGGTTTTTCCTTTTTTAATTATTTTTAAGCTTTTTAAAATAAATTATAAAAGTTAAGGAGTATAACGGTTATTTTATTGAAACATTAAATAAATAGTAACAAAAAGGACCTATCATGCTCATTTATGAAATGTTAAGGACCCAAGAGAGTCTTAAAAATATTGAGGATTTAACTGATTCTAAAACTCAAATGTTAGAGACCTTTTTATGAAATTAACCCTGTAGAAACCTAACTGTTTGAGTGTCCAAAGTAAAGTCCAGACATAGATGTTAAGAGCATCTCCAATGTTAAGTTAATATGAAATATTTTGGTTCAAAATTCAATATAAAAGAGATACACACAAAAAAATTGATAAGTCTAATATGTTTCTTATTTTCTTTTTCTTTCAATTACTTTAATTTCATTTACCTCTTCTTTTTTTTTTTAATCGGATGGAGTGCAATATCATACATTCTTATTCTTTATTATTATTTTATTATTACTATTATTTTTAAATTTGCCTCCATATCTCTCTTCTTTGAATTTGCCCGTCTTTTTCTTCATTTTTCTCACGCTTTCCACTCAATTCTCTCTCCGTTTTGTGTCTGTCTCTTTCATCACCTCATACATTTTACCTATTGTCTAAGCAAGGCATCGCCACCACCCACTTTCTGCCTGATAAACCCAAACTCCTTAGAAGGAGGAGGGGGTGGGGGGAAGCAAAGAAGAAGGAGAAGGAAATAACAAGTAAAATGGTGGGAGTGCTTTCGAATAAAATCCACAAAGACGAATTGCAGCCTGGTGATCACACCTATTCTTGAAGAAATTCGTATATCTGCGCTCATAACGGTCTATTCTCTTTTTTCTATTTTTAATTTAAGTTCTATTTTCTTATTGATCTTAATTTTAATCTTTTGGGAGCATTTGTGCTAAATTTATGATCCCCCCCGCCTTTTCTGTTGCTCGATTTATCTGGCATTGGTTACTTCTTCTCCTGGTACTGGATATAAAAGTGAAGACCAGAGTCTAGACAGTTGAAAATGTTATTATTTTTGTTTGTTTGCTAATGGTGAGAAGATAGGGTATAGAATTGCTGGTTTCAGGAAAAAAAAGAAATTCTAGATTAAATGGGTTGATGACATGGAATAATCTATCAGACTCAAATATTGAAGATGGCCTTTTGGAAGAGCTGGTTGCAGATCTGATAGTCTAGGCGATGGTGAACATCCAAAAAGTAATTGACTTTTACATCATTATGCGTTATTCTCCTTACGGAAAATTTGCTCTTACTTTCATTTACGTGTCTAGGACTCTTTGCTGCTAGGCTATAATGGATATTCAAGAAAGATGCTATATTTAAATGAAATGTTAAAATTGTTTGATGATGAAGAGGAGACAATCCAGCAAAAGAAATGGTTTTCATGAAATATTTGATTATTTGGGCCAATTTGTGTATGTTAAAGGTTATCTGCTTGGATCATCGCCTGCTTTGTGTCAAGTTGTTGTATTCTGTTGAAAGCATATCTGCTTTAGTTATGACTTCGTGGAGTATCGATAAAATTTGCGCTGCTTAGCTGATTCCCAGCGGAGTGGGACAAATACCGAAAGCCACTACAAATAGGGGCTAACTAATTAGTGCTTTGAGTCTATACCAGATGGACCTATAATCAATAATTAGTAGCGGAATGAACGTTATATGTCAGATTTATATATATCTATAATATATTAAAAGGGTCAATTCATGGGAAACTTTTGATTAGCTCTTCCGATCTCCTCTATTTTTGAATTGAAAGTCTAAAATAACATATTATTGTTTATTACTATTATAGCAATAAATAATACAAGAATTCCAAAAGCGAAAAGTCTTTTCATTTTCAGTTCAACAACTAATTACATTCTCAAAAATATGCATCATGTCTTAGATATTTTGTTGAGGGATGAATACATATCATATCCACTGATATCTTAGATTTTAAACCATATATATAGATAATCTTCTATGGATTCCGGGTTAGATTATAACTTTATAATTATGGAAATTATGGTGCAAACTTTATCCAATGAACCCGTGAATTTTGCTGATCTGAGTTTTGGTTTTAAATTGTCATGTCATATCTCGTAAACCTAATCATATTTGAATTTTTAAATTTTTTTTAACTAATTGTGGATTTCTATTTAGATTTGAGAACAATATCTATTTGCAGAAATAATGAATATATCTCAATGTTATCTAGTTACGTCATAATTCTATAATTTTTAGGGGTTCTTTTCTTGTATAAAAATTCAATGTCTAGGCTTAGACTAAATCACCATCTCAAACTAAAAAAAAAAAAAAAGATGCAAAATTTTATACCTTACTGTACTTTGTTTTATGTAAGACGTGCATGGCACGTGATTACTGCTCTAGGTTGCATGGAAACGGGACACGAAACGGACACGGGGGAACGGGATTTTGAAACATGCAGGACACGAAACGATACGAAAACGTTATATAGTAATTGTTAGTTTTTTTTTTATAATTTCAATATTCAACCTCAAAATTCAAGCAAAAAAAAAAGATATGCAACCTTCAAACACTAATTAATATGATTTAGATAACTAAAATATCAAAATCCATTCAACATAATAAAAACTCAAAATTCATTGTCATCACAAAATAATTATTGAAATGAAGTAATGCACAAACTAAAAACTTTAAAAAAGTTCAGCAATTAAATTTCTTGAACATCATCGCAATCGATATCTATGACACTATCGTCGACATCATTGAATAACATTTCTTGTATCTCTGGCTTATCTAAAGAAAGACTTGCAATGTTAAGTGCACCAACATCCTCAAAAGTGTCAACGTTTGCAACTTAGAACTAGGTTAATTCTTAAGACTTCTTTCTCAATAAGAAATTTAAGTAATTTAGTTTAAGTTAATTTAAATGTTTATTTTATATTAAAACATTAATGAAATTACCATTTATAATTTTTTAACATGATTATAATTAAGTTTTGAGAAATGCTATTTGTACACACAAAGTGTACAACTTTTGTACACACCCCTATGAATTTACTCATACCCTTCAAAAGTTGTGATTTCAAGGATAATGGGACAAAGAATATTTAAGTAAATACAAAGGGTTGTGTACAAAAATTATACACTTTGTGTATACAAATATCATTTCTCTTAAGTTTTCCTTTTCTCAAAAATAAAAATCTGAATTTTTTGTCATAAAGTTTCCTAAAAGTTTCTATAAAGTGTCTATAAAGTTTCCATAGAGTTTCCGACTTTATTAAAAATCAGGAAACTTTTTAAGAGTTTCAGAAACGTTTCCTTACTTATTCTTTATCCGAATTTATTAAAAATCTGAATATCATTACGCATTATGATTCTTTTTGATAAACATTTTTCTTTCCTTATTCTTTATGCAATAACTTCCACTTCCTGAATATTTAGATTATTTCTTTAGTTTTTGACTGTAGTACTCTAAATTGTACTTGCCTAGTTGCCATTACTCTACTCGTTCATTTTCCATTCACTACAACAATATAGGGTCTATAGCCGCGACACATCTCGTGGCTATAAATCTGATTGTCGTCGCTATAAATCTATACCGGCGACATTTACCCGCGACTCTGTCGTCGTAATATCTTCGTCCCAATAGGTCAACACCCACGACCGTGTCGTCGGTGTATAGGTCAAGGTCTGCACCCACCACATTTTGTCGTCGGTGTAAACCTAGTCTTGACTTCCATGACCTTTAGGCTATACCC
>CAVNYN010219938.1:0-34715 GCA_963692815.1 Nyctanthes arbor-tristis
AACCGATACTATGGTGGCAACGAATTTATCGATGAGATCGAGAATCTTACCCGTTCCCGCGCTCTCCAGGCGTACCGCCTTGATCCCACCAAGTGGGGTGTTAATGTGCAGCCCTACAGTGGCTCTCCGGCCAACTTCGCTGCTTACACGGCAGTGCTCAACCCCCATGACAGGATCATGGGTCTTGATTTGCCTTCTGGAGGGCATTTGACACACGGGTATTATACATCCGGTGGGAAGAAAATCAGTGCCACTTCGATTTACTTCGAGAGCTTGCCGTATAAGGTGGATTCCACTACTGGGTACATCGATTACGACAAGTTGGAGGAGAAGGCAATGGATTTCAGGCCCAAGTTGATTATTTGTGGAGGAAGTGCTTATCCCAGAGACTGGGATTACAAGAGGTTCAGGGGAATTGCTGATAAATGTGGTGCCCTTTTGCTTTGTGACATGGCTCACATCAGTGGCCTTGTTGCTGCTCAGGTATTCAAGATCTTTTAATAGCTTTGATTTGTTTTTTCTTTTGCTTCTTGTTATATATCTGCTTCTGGCTCTAACAATTTTTGTTGTTGTTATCGACCTGAAACTGCAAACTACTGTTATTTGGCCAAGTTCTTGGACAAGTCAGATAGAAATGTTATCTGCGATTTTCGATTTTTGGAACTCACTAACCACGTTGCATGTGTGTATAATTTGGATGTCATTTATTTTTACACGAAACTGGTTAACGGAAATGCAAATCTAGTGTTTTTGGCTAATTAGCTTGAACAATGGCGGTGCATTTTTCTTTCCGTTCATTTCCATTGACGAGAATTTTACAGTCTGGTAGTCCGTTCTTTGTTGATGCCTGAGAGTTTTTGTCTCACAGTAACCTGCTGTTTGGCGACAAGATCCTATCTTGTGGAATATTCTATTGTACTTTCTTGGTTTTGACATGTAGGGTGCAACTTAGATCACAGTTTTCTTACTCAAGAATCAGTATTTCCATGCTTCAGAATGTTGTGGTTCTACATTTTCAAGCTTTGAAAATATAAACATGATGGGAATATTGATGTAGATCGGGAAAGCTGAAATGGGTAATTGAAAAAAAAAAAGAAAAAAAAAAAGAAAAAAACTGTTATTTGATAAATTTCTAATTTCAATTTATTTGATTGATAAATTCTCAAGCTTTGGAAAGGAATTAAGCATCCACGTGAGACTGATGTGAGCGCTTCCTGAAAATATGGTGGTCTTTGTATATCGTGATCTCTGCTCCACTGTGCTTATACTGGGATCCTGCGCCTATTCTAATTTAAACTTTTGCTTTAGATTATGCCTACCTTATTTTGTGATGTTTTATTGGGTTGAGTTTGGCTTTTACTAGAAGTTCAGATGTTTAAACCAAAAGTTGCTGACAATGACGTGCAACTACCATCTTTTTGTCATTTCTCGACTTTTCTATATAACTGTTTAAATGCCGTTAAATCTATTCTGAAATGCATATTTGGCTAATATTTTTCTTTAGATCATTTAGCAGAAAACCGTATGTGATTCTCTAAGCATGGAATCGAGAAGTTTGAATAATAATAAATATGATAATATTCTTGACAGTTTCTTTGCTTTGCTTTTGACGATCATTGTTATTGTTCTCAGGAAGCCGCAGATCCATTTGAGTACTGTGACATTGTCACAACTACCACTCACAAGAGTCTGAGAGGTCCTAGGGCCGGCATGATCTTCTACAGGAAGGGTCCAAAGCCACCCAAGAAAGGCCAGTCGGAGGATGCAGTTTATGACTTTGAGGACAAGATCAACTTTGCCGTATTCCCGTCCCTCCAGGGTGGTCCCCACAATCACCAAATTGGTGCTCTTGCTGTAGCCCTTAAACAGGCAATGTCGCCTGGATTCAAGGCCTATGCTAAGCAAGTCAGGGCCAATGCAGTTGCCCTTGGCAATTATCTGATAAGCAAAGGATACAAGCTTGTCACTGGTGGAACTGAAAACCACTTGGTTCTCTGGGATCTTCGCCCCCTTGGATTGACAGGTAAATGCTGTAAATTTTATTTCTTTTGTACACGATTTCATTTGTGATCTGAGTTTAGATTGCCATGGAGACATTAATATGGTGTGCATTTCCAGGAAACAAGGTTGAGAAACTTTGCGACCTGTGCAACATCACAGTTAACAAGAATGCTGTTTTTGGTGACAGCAGTGCATTGGCGCCTGGAGGAGTTCGTATTGGTAAGACTATGTAGTCATGATTTATTCCCTCTTTTTCCCTTTTTCCCCCTATTCTTTCTTTAAGTTAGGACACTTGCTTTGTTAAAGTAAGGTGCTTGGCTGAACGTTATATCAATGGCGCACATTTCTTTATTTTTTTTTTTTTGTATGGTGGACACGTTTCTTGATTGCTATTCCTGTATGAAAATGACTTCTGCCCGCAAGTAACACATGCTTCTATTGCAGGGACTCCTGCCATGACATCAAGGGGTCTGGTTGAGAAAGACTTTGAGCAGATTGCTGAATTCCTCCACCGGGCTGTGACCGTCACGTTGAAAATCCAGAAGGAGCATGGGAAGCTTCTGAAGGACTTCAGCAAGGGGCTTGTGAACAACAAAGACATTGAAGAACTCAAGGCTGATGTTGAGAAATTTGCTACCTCCTTTGACATGCCCGGATTCAAGGTGTCTGAGATGAAGTACAAGGACTAAATCAGTTCAAGGATCATCACATAATCTGATGTCACTTTAGTAGTATTTTCTGGTGCTTTTGATTTATAATTTTTTTCCCGCCAAAAAGTGTTTTTATGTTTAATTTTTTACCAAAGTTTTTGGTTCTAGCATAGGAAGTGCATCTTTTATTGAATGTCTTTTGGTTTGTGGAAGGCTGAAAATAATGCTCAAGCAATCTTAATATTCCTCTCTGACGAGTTCCCTTATAGTTCTTTTTCGCTTATTGAGATCCCAATTTGAATATGTCTCATGTTGTAATGACATGATGGTAAAGTGGTATTAGATAATTTTAATCAAACATTATACGTCTAGCGAAGTACCCCACTAGACGTTTTATGTGACATGCTATGATTGAACAACTTACATGTGAATTGTTCAATCACAGCTCGACAAGTGTGCGTCTAACACGGTACTGGTGGGTGAATAGAACTGGTACCCCGCTAGAATAGAACTGGGCATTAGATTGTAGTGGCTGATATAGCATTAAAATTAATAATACATAACTTTCAACGATGTCTCCATGAAGCCCTAGGCCCTAGCTATTCGTAGGACACGTTTGCCTTCATTTAAAAGAAGAAACAAGCAACAATAAGAAAATGGATAAATTTCCTTAAAATATTCTACAACAAATTTGGCATTTCACTTTTGCATTATTAGCTATAAAAAAGAGGTGTACATGATTTGACATTACAAACAAGCAAATCTCAGCGTGAACGGTTCGGATGCTTCTGTTAGAGACTTCCAAATTCAAACACAACTCTATTTGATGTAATCCAATGGTGATCCAAATAATCAAATACAATGAATGGACAGAGAAGGGTCGGTCTCTGCTGTTACATTTTGCATCAAAGCCACATTCACAACAGCCTGAGCCGGAGCGTAATATGACATCAATCAAATATTTCTTGGGCTTCAATTATGCTGTGCTGACTGAAAAAGAAGAAATTGGAGATGCACAAATGAGCAACATTACTGACAAATGATTATATGACTGTAAACATAAACTTTGTTACATGATTTTTGATAATTAGGCTTACTAGTCATCTTTCGATATGCGATAGTACTTCTCAGCATGTTGTCTTTGACCGATAAGTTGAGCAAACCGCTCATCATGCGTGATGATTATCAGTTGAAAGTTCTCCTGACCCTTTCTGTCTTCCATTATCCTGGTGAGTAGTAGAACCACAAGACAGGAAATGAAGAGCTCTGAACTCTTAAGGACGTTTTTAGCATGAATAATTCTACTTGGATAAAAAGATAGACGGAGTGTGATAAAATAGACATGTGCTTTTTACCATTGATGTTCTTTCAGTACGCAATGTCGAACAGAACTAGATGGCACAGTGGACTTCTAGTTCATTTTCTTCCAGAGGATTTTCAAAATTCATTTTACCAAATGCATTATTATAAGTGTAACACTTTGCCAATACCTTAGAATAGCAGCAGCAAGAGATTCAGAATTAGGGCCATCCAAATTTGTTGTTGGTTCATCAAGGGCCAATATTCCACAGTTAAGGCAAAAGGTTTCAGCCAGGGCCAATCTGATTATAAGTGAAGCAAGGACCTGATACACAAACCAAATGTTGAAATAGTAGAGAAAAGAAATGAAGAAAAGAAAAAAGAAAAAATAGAAGAAAGCTAGACAGGAAAACGGAAATGTGAATGAAAATTAATAATAAGAAGCTAAATTCAACACCAGGTCATAGAAAGAAAGCATCATAGAGGCAGAAAACATTCTAAGCTATGTGATATCATTACCTTTTGACCAGCACTACACCTTCCTCGCATTTCTAACTCCGCATCACCAGTTTGCATTAAAACCTGGGATTTACATGACATTGAAGAATTAAACCTCTTTTTAATTCTGAAGATACGTTTCCAACCATGCAGACAATCCTTGTTCGACACTGATGATGTCTTTAAATTTCTTTTACCACAGGGGTCGGGACCTGAAGATTCTATAACAAATATTTTGGGCCACTTATTAGGGTCAGCTGGATAAAGCTTGGATCTAGAGTCTGGTCGAAATAAACAAGGGGGCCCGCAAAAAGTAAGATTGTGAAATCTTTCTCAGTGCAAAACTCCCAAAGAAAAAAGCTTCATTAAGGTAAACCCATAAAATTCTACCATGATGCATTAAAAAAAAGTGCAACGAAGGTGCTTTAACATCTCCATAAGTTTGGGAACCAAGACGATTTATTAATTTTTTGCAAATTGCCAGGATGCTAGAGAAGCACCCCGCAATTTGATGAGGAAGGTCTATCTTGTTAGATTATAGAAATACCAGGATTACTATAAATTGCTAGTTTGGCAACATATATCTTGAGACACAAATTTTTTTCCCTCCAAAGGAAGTGAACCGTTTATCATAAAATGTAGAAATCTTAGAAAGGCACTAATTCGTTTAGTGAGATCTTTTGGGTATTGAATAATGACAGTGTTGTTTAAAAGGATTGAATGATGATGTAAATCTGGCTATCGAGAAATCGCCGAAAATTTAAGACAATGAAAACTGAAAAAAAAAATTAGGCATCACATTCAAGGTTTCACTATATCTCAAGTAGTAAAAATTCGAGACAAACTCAAACAATTAAATCCATTCTGAATATAGACTGCAACATTGCTTAAGACTCCAAGGACATATATATCAAAATAAGTACCATATTCTACTCCAGAAACTGTGGAAAGCCAGTTAACAACTAATAAGTATGCTCCTAGAATTGATTTTAGCCTCAATTGCACAAGATGCTAGTCTTTTAGTAATTAATTAAAAAATTTTATCAATTAAATTATTTTGGAAAAGCTAAGTGTGCAGTACTATTTCTTTTGGCAACAAAAAATAACATTAGTACTGCCAAGCTCTAGCCTTTAAAATTGAACACGTTAGTTGTTTACACGTATTTGTCCATATAATTGTTTAGGATGACATATTTACATACATGATTTCGCAGTCTAATTTGTATTTCGCAGTCTAATTTTGTAGATGAAACAAATCAAGCAATTAATATTCAATGCCTTATTGAACAGTTTTTCAGATGGAACATTCCTGGGCTTAACAAGTAAAATATCTAAAATAATAAGTATATCTGATAGGAAAACCATAAACATTATTTAAAAAAAAAAAAAAAAAAAGACCATTGGGATCTCAAATGAGTAATATATAAACCTTCCTTCATACCCATCGGACCAGGATCTAGAACATAACATTTAAAAGTGTCGGCACATATCCTCTAAGCATTCACAATAATAATGCCCAAGCTCCAGAAAAATCTATGTGCCTCTTGGGTATTTGTGGTCCCTGTCACTTATCACCATGACGACACTTATGTGAATACAAACAAATGGGATCTTTAAAATGGTCAAACCAACAAGAATGATGTTAACAACTACTTGCATGTAAGCTCCAGCACTTAAGATTAAACAGCAAATGGATTTAATTTATTTTTGTTTGCAGAACAATTTTGGATAAGTTTTCTGAAGTACTAGGACAGCCATGTTTGATTCATGTGGCACATAGGATTGAAATTTGTATAAGAATACCCTTTTTCCTTGGGCATATCGACGCTCTTCCGATCTGTTCATACTTCCATTAACACAGAATTAAACAAAGTAAATAAAGGAAGATAACAATTGATTATTACCTTAGAGCTGTAAGATCGAGTACCAGCACCTTCAGAATCTGAATGAATGCTTATGTAATCTATATCTTGTCCCCTGTAGGTCTGCTGCCACAATTCTCTTATAATCTTATTTATCTCTTCCATCTTCATGGTATGAAATCGCATAAGTGCTCTAAATTACGACAAAATGGTGGAACCAACGTCAGGTATTAAAATAAATGTCTGACGCTTCAAAGTATAGGTTGACAGATAAGCAATTCAATTAAGTTACTGTGGGCATTTTATTATGGTTTGAAGCTATGCTGTTGCAATTCTTTTAAAGTGGAGATCGTGGTTATAGACCTAATTCAGTGCTATGCTGGTGGCGCACCGCAAAAATGCTCAGGTGGGAATTAATTTTTTGCACTGGATGCAGCATATTAAACCCACATCTAGAAGATATCAAATTGAAAATAAAGCACAAACAATGAAGTATTCAAAGAATTGACTAGAGAACCATTGGAATGCTCACTTGTCCAATGCACTGTAATAGCGGTCAAGGTCCTTGTTTGCCATCTCAGTTGTCTGTTGAAAAGATTAAACGGTAAAATGAATGGTCAAAGAAATTTTGGTACAAGTAATTGAGTTTAATATACATCACCTTGAGCTGAATCAGCTGATCAAAATAACGTTTGTCAAAGATCTTTGTACTGAGCCTGATTCAGATCAACCTTATTCTTGGATATATTGTCCTTGTACACAGATAACGTCCCTTGACATCTATTTAACTGCAGCAAGTGGCCATCACTCAATTAATATAACAAATCAGAGACTAGTGGTATGACATGACAAATGTAATAGAATACATAAGATAAATATCTTGAACACCCCTTCATGTAGGAGAAAATCTAAAACAAATGGTGTTCTACAAGACAGGTGCAGAAACAAATTAAAGCTTGACAATGGTCGCTCCTCTAAAAGGTGAATTAAATTGACAATATGTCAACCAGCACTTGCTGTGCTTGCATTACTCCCTTTTTGGCAATTGGCCATTAGGTGATTCAGGAAGCAGAGAAAAAATGTGCATCTTCCAACAGACAAGAAGATAAGATGAAAGCTAAAATATCAGTGAAGTTATTCCTTTCTGAAGGAAAACAGGCATAGATAATCATCATACCTCTGTGAGAAGTCTCTCTCTATCTTTTGAGTGCTTTACAAGCTCAGCTTCTACCATGGAAACACCACCCATTTTCAGGATTCTATCTTCAAGGGATTCAATATCACTTGTAAGTTCATCCACTCCAGCCTTCACATTCCTGTATTCCAAGTTATCCACAATATTGCGTCTCAGTTGATCTTGGTCCCGCTTCAAATCTTTACTCTTATTAAGTTCAGCAGAAAGTTCCGATATTCTCTTTTCACAGTTCTGCAGCTGAGACTCTGACAGAAGCTGCTTTTCTTGCAATTCCTTTAATCTTTCTCCTTTTTTCAAGTCATAATACCTGGTCAAATATATCTGATTATCAAATAAATAATGATAATATATCACCAAGATGTACATCACGTTTATCACTGGAAAACATACTCTTTGATCTTAGAAGCCATGTTATTAAGCATATCCACTTCCTGTTGATATGCCCTTCTAACTTTATCCTGGTTGTCATATTCACGACCAAGCCTGAGTTTCAGATCACTGTACTCACTGTATAATTTTTCTGTCTCCTTCTTTAAAGGACCAAGTGCCTCAGCCAGATGCTGAAAGTTTTCAGACATGTCAGTGTGTCAGATATCATAAATGCAGAACAAACAAGAATACACAGCGATATTTAACAACAGGGATAAACTGGATTGAATAATTGATTTGGACATTATTCTATGCCCCGGTTAGCAATCTATTCCTATTACAAAATAGAAATAGGTTTTGTGAGAATGAATGCATAAAATTTGCCTAGTACAAGTGGGTTATATGTAATGTGTGGATCTAACTTGTTTGACCAAATTCTATTTTGAAATAGAATTAGTTCGCTAGGGCTATATATGGAAAGCATCAGGTGCTAGGTTTTAAAGATACATGAGCCTTGGCAACGCTGCAAGGTCAAGCCTCAAGCCTTACAAGTCTAGCAGCAGCAATAAGAAGTTTCCTAGTTTTTAATATCATTCTACCAATAGAAGTCCTCCAAGCAAATAAATAAGGCAGATCGGAAGAGCGTCGTGATTCTACTTTTTAATTTTCTATACATCAATTAGCTTTAGGAGACATAAAGAAAGGACAAAAATTTAAAAAGAAATGAGAGAATAAATAGACACGTCCTTTTGCTGCCGAACTCACATTAGGCCTACGCCTTCTTTTGACATAGCATGTTTTCAATAGGCCTAGGTCCAGCCTTTTAGAATTATGTGCACTGGGGCGGGGCGGAGTGGGTACAATAAGAAGAGGAATTAAATATTGAAGTAGAAAGAATATTATTCTCTTCTAGAAGGACAACACAAAACTGATCACTGTGCAATTAGAAGACTGGTAAGGTTATAATTTAGTCTATGAAGAATCTTTTATTCACATGTTCATTAGATTAGGGATATTCAGTCAGCAACCAAAATTTATTTCACAGGGGAATAGTTTACAAACTAGTGGCAGCAAGTGGAAGTGATTTTTTTTTTTTGCTTGATGCCACTTCCAAAAGACAAATGAAATGAAAGATTAACAGCCAGATAGATTCATTAATCATGCAAACTGACCTAGTTTTGTAGTATTTTCATTGTGTACTCAACGCTTTTGAAATATATTTAAGCACAATATGGATCATAAGTAAGATCCAAATGAAGTTTGCATCATATTTCACTATTGATCGGAAGAGTAAAGCAAATCATCAATATCCTTATGTCATCTTAAGGAAAAATATTTGCTATGACTTGAGTCGCTAACCTTTCATCTATAATTCACTGCATTAGGATTTTGACATGGTACCCAGTGTCAATCCCATATGTGATGAATTAATGGGGGTAACCTTTACCTACCGTTATGCACTGTTTGGTCGGGCAAGGGCATGCTAGATATATCAATGTAATTAATTACCTTCTCATCAAGCTCAATTCGGCTTTTCTCCTCTGCCAAACGATCCAACTCTTCGTCTGCTCTTTTTATGTTAGCCAATGTGTTTGCTGTGGTAGCCTTCTCTTCCCTTAGAGAATGCCACCTTACCTGAAGATTAGACAGATCCTGATCCATGTTCCTCCATTCCTCGTTCAAATTCTTAATGTCCTGATGTAAAGTATCCCTGTTACCAGCAGAAAGAATAAAAAATGAGAAAAGATACCCCTACATGTGAGAGAGTTAGCCCACTATCTATTGAGCCGCTGCAAAGCAGTAGTTCATATAATAAACAATTTTATATCATAATATAAAAAATTGATTGCCCTCCATAATACCAAAAGAGAATCAAAATAATTTGGAATCAACAGCAAAAATGAATCTGTACTTTGTAGTCTGCAGTGTGTTCAGCTCTAATTGAATTTCGTCCAGGGATTTTACACCGTCCCCGGAAATCAAGCTTGTATTCTAAATCATCAACTTGCTTCAGCAAAGCCTGTATTTCTTGGAAGAGCCTGTCTGCCATTTCTATGGGTTGTATCAAAGCATCAACCAAGTCCTTATCAGCCTTTATTTGAGCCAAAACACCGATCTCTGCAAAAAAAGAAAAATTATCCAGTGCCAGTTGCACGTCTGAAGCCAGCAATTAGCAAGCTGACACTATACAGTTTTCTTTAAAAAGCATGATAGAAATTAACTCAGTGAAAACGTGTGAGACAACTAGAGAAAACAAGTAATGAATTTCAGGGCGGGAGAAACTCTTTAGTGATTTTACATTGTTGATCCCCTCAATACCTGGTAAATTTACCGCTCCTATCTTACGATGTGAGCAGTGTATATGCATGTTAGCTAATCACTCTACTACCTAGAAACACAACTATTTAAAGAAAGGGAAGACTCCAGTAAACTAAAATATGAAACTGCTTCTCATTTTAAGAGTCAAACGGATATGCATGAGGTACAGGTACCAAGACCACTTAAGCAAATTATACCACAATCAATAATTACATCGTCATGAGCCTGATTCTGTTGATCCAGTTCTTCATTCAGCTCTTTCAGATTCCTTTCTGCAAGGGGAATAGATTCTTTACCTATTTTATCATATTCTTCATAAACCACACGAAGTTTGTCTAATTGCTGAAACTGAAAATCAGTGTTGGAAGATTCCCTGGCTAGTACTTTCATATGCTCCGCAGAGCTTGCTGCTTTCACTCTTTGCTGTTATGGAAGTAAAGAATCATGGACCATCTCAGTAAAATAAAAAGGTGGAAGACATCATATGATAGCATAGGAAGTAAAACAGAAAAGGAAACCTTTTTAACAAATTCATCTTCTTCTTCTGCTGAGAAAGGTCTCTCACAGCACGGACAAATATGGTGAGCACGAGCAACTCTTTCGAAAGGATCAAACATCTGTCGCATACCATCTGCCATGCTATATTTGCTGCAAGCATGTACAAATGAAGGTGTCTTCAGAGATTCTGTCTATAAATATGCATGTAAACTGAACCTATTATGTCTATAGTAACAGCGGAATTGGGCACCTTTTCTGGACATCTCTTTTTTCCCGGTTAATATCCAAAAGTTCAAGGTAGGATTCAATGCTGACAGATTGCTGGTCCAGGGACTGGAGTTTAGATTCAATATATCTCCTCCTTGCTGCATCAAAGAAATAAATAGATAATGTCCAATGGAACAGAAGAAGAAAAGGGAAAATGGAACAGACTAGGAAAAGTAGGTTCTAAGGGCAAATGTTTTATAAGTTCAAAGCCAGAACTTTCCTAGACCCAGGCCCTGATCTGCCGGATTTAAATATAACAGCAATATATGACATAAGGAGTGAAAAAGAGATCTTAAATTTTCTATGCTTACTTTTCGTGCAGAAGTAAATATATGGGTGCATTGTTAAGTTTTGCTATGCTCATAAGAGTGAAGATCCTGGCCGTTTTACATAGAGGCATATAGGCAGAAAGAACACCATGCTATGACATCATTCCAAGGCAAATTCGCTAGCAGTCTTGTCAAGCCTAAACAGAATTGATGGAGATCCGTTTGTCTGGCATCAAGAATATTTTTCAGGAAAAAAAAAGCAGTAATTGAACAAAAAATTTTGGGATTTGGTAGGTGACATGCTCTCTATTACAAAATTAAACACCAAGAAAAAAAGATTAGCCTCGAACACTGATGCAACTCATCATTGCAACTAAAAAGCAAATGGAAGGACGGGAACATCAAACAACATTTCACCAAAGAAAGATAAGCCTTACATTCCATGTCCTTATGTAGTTTAGATAAGTTACTATTCACTTCTTGTATTTTCATCTCTGTTTTCTTCACTTCCATGTCAGTTTCTCGGGCTTTTGAGTTCAATTCATCATACTCTTTCTGAAGCAAGCTGCACAAAAACCAGCATGTTAACAAACTGATGCAAAACCATATTAATGTTGAAAGGCATGATCCCCTTATTACAATCTAAAACCAAACCAGACAGAGCATGCACATACAAATAATTTTATGTACAGAGTTCCATGTCCATAAATGGATTCAGAAGGAGAGAGAGAGAGAGAGAGAGAGAGAGAGAGAGAGAAGTGGCATAAAAATGCAACAAGTAAGCAAATTTCAAGAAACTTCAATAACCTCTGTGCTTTAATAATTTCTTTCTTCATCTCCTTGTCTGGGGGAAGCCTTCCTTTAAGTACCCCTCTAACTTTATCCTTGTATTCATCCATTCTACAAATTATTAGGAAGAAATTATCAGCTTAGTGAAAGAGGGAAAAAAAAAAAAAAAAAAAAAAAGGTAAACAACAGAAAAGGCATAGCATAATGTCAGGCCAAAAGTAGACTAACATCTTTTTGTGTTTCTTCTTGTGATTTTCCAACTCTGCCTTCTTGAGAGAAAGTTCAACTCTGTCTCTGGAATCAGCAAGAATGGAGTCCCTTTCATGACTAAGAGCTCTAATTTTTTGTTCTAAGGAATAAATTTCACTCTGCTTTTGGTTTATATTTGAATCGAAGTTTCTTTCAGCAAGTTGATTAGTCTTTCGCTCCAAGTCAATTTGCTACTCACCAAAAAAAAAAAAAAGAAAAAAAAAAAGAAAAAAGGGTCATATTAAAAAGGCAAACATCCATCTGAAAGTTATTAAGCATGGGCCAAGTACCATTTGTTTGTCTCTCTTGTCAATGGATTCCAGATTAACATTATAAATCTGAAGCTCAAATGCATCCCGCTCTTTCTCCTTCTCTTCAACAAGCTTTAAAACTCCAGTCTGCTCCCATAATGAGCTATAAGCAGAATATGATGGAGCAGCAGTTAGAAAGAGGTAAATGTCACTTTTAAAAGCAAACCTTGATCTCAGCTTTAGCCTTTATCTTGGCTTCAATTTCTTTGCACCGGTCATTTGCATGCATGTACTGATCAACACGACGCTCTTCCGATCTCTTCATTCGATCTCTGAAATAACGCAAATCCCAGTAGATGTCCATCAGCATAGCCGATATCAGACAAACAAAAATATGAAGGAGAAAAGCATGACACAGGAGCGGAGCGACAAGAACTTGGAAGGGGAGAAGAGATGTTGATTGATCCCCCCAAGAAAAAAAAAGAAAATGAAGCAACTATTTGTGTAAGTTGGTAGAAGACGACAAGTTAGTTCTCATGTTGCATGATTGAATATGACTACTGATGCAAATAAACCCCTCCCACAGTAGACTTTTTCTTTTCTTTTTCATTTTTTTATTTTTTTATTTTTTGCTGAGCTGGATTGTGCTGAGATTAAAAAAAAAGAACAGAACGAACTGTTTGATAGCGACATGAGAATAGACATAGTGAGAGAACTCAAAATGGATAAGAAACAAAGAATTTAAGGGGTGAGGACACAAAGACCCAAGCCGTAACCCACGAAATGATTAGAGACAATTTACAAGAAAGGAAATCTTTTGGAAACCAACAGAGAAAGATATGCCGTCACGGCAGTCATAGACATAGTATTCAAAACGCCTCTTCACTGAATATGAAGTCAGCGATTCATTTCTTTTTCATTAATATACCCAATATATGCCAGAAAGGGTTTGTTGAGCACTTGGCTAAAATTTAGCTCCATGGATTATGGCCCAATGCACTATATCCATAAACTAAGACGTAAACAAAGTCTATGCATTATTGTTGATTAAATTTCTCCCGGACCTGTAAACCATGTAATCCAAGGTATGATTATCCATACATGTTTTCCCCAACTTAAAAGTGACAATCAAAAGGGTACTCGAGAGCCAAATCAAAAGTAATCTCTAACCAGTAACCACCACCACCCACCCCCCAAAAGGGCAATGCGTAAATGAAAAAAGGAGATAATAATTAAAACGATGTATTGAACAGAGAAATTTAACTGGGAAATTAATTATGAAACCATGTTCTACAAGACTACCATGGAGTCATGACAAAGAAAAGAAACAAGGATCAAAAGAAGATAGTTCCGGAAGTAAATTTACCATTTTATCTTGCAAGTCCTTGTCAAGATCTATTGACCTTAATTTTATTCGACTTATGAGGTTCAGGGCAGCATCGTCAGTAAAGGGTCTATTTGGAAGAGACCCTAAATTATGCCTCTCAAAAATCTGCTGAATTGTGACATCTCTTTCATTCTTCCAGGACATATGAGCCTGCAGGCCAGAAAGAGATAATTGATTGCACAAAAAATGGCCATATTGAACGACTTCGTTTAGAATGTCAAATAGTTAACTGATGGGAAATTAGTCAAATTACTTCAGCAGCAGTTTGAAGCTTGGCAATCTCCTTAATATTCTCCTTCATCATCTCATCATTGAAATTACGCTTATCCTCCGTCTCCTTTAATTCTCTCTCCAGCTTGACAATTTTAGATTCTAGAATTGCAATCCTCTCATCAAACTTGTTTTTCCACTCAGTTAATTCTTCATCAGTGTCTAATAACAAAATAAAAGACGATAAATTCAGACAGAAAGCCTCAGTAATCTTGTTGGCATAGTTCCAACCTGTAGAGAATATGGACTAGCAAACACGGTAAAAGTAACATGGCAAGGAGAAGAAAAATATTCATTTAGAATAGTGTTACTCCACCAGACAGACCTTCATTTTCCTCAGCAAGATCTCGATAGCGTTTCTGCTGTTCCAAAAGCAAAGTACTTCTTTCCCCAGATTTTGTAGCTATCTGATCTTGTATTTTCCGCAGCTCTTTCAATGTTGATTCAGTATGATGTATCTTACCATCAACATTCTTTATTTCTCCCTCAAGCTCCTGCATTTGATTATTCACAGTTTTTGATTTCTCTTCATCTTGCACAATGCTTTCCCGAAGCTGAATGAAAAATAAATCTATTCAGATTTAATATTTCAGAAACAATCTTAAAACTTAAAATCAGGAAAACTGACAATGCTCAACAAGATACATTAAGTAGAATGCATATCTGAATATAAAAATTAGGAAGCAACAGTTCAGAGGACCAACCAATTTGCAAGTTATATTAAATCACCCAAAAATAAGTAGCGATACATGTAATATAGACAAAAATTAAGCATTAACAAGTAATGCAAGTTTGCCTAGGAGAATGGAGATTGAAAAGCATTAGTAAATTCTAGAAAAGAAAGATAATAGGTATTTTGTTCGGCGGAAACATAGAACTTCTTATAATTATTAGGCTACACTTAAACAGAAAAGAATTTCCAATGATCTTATTCCCTTTTCTGCTTTTGCAAAACTGTGTAAAGATATAGATAGTTCGCAATTAATACTTTGCAGATGCTTTCATTCAACCAAGTATTACCTAGATGGGAATGCATGTTACTGGAAGAAAATAAGTTACTAGAAAACCTGTCAAGAAAAAGAGAGGACCTGGAAACCTGCAAAGTGATAATTCAAAAGGAAAGAGCCAAAAATAATTTCCTCATATCAATGTTTTCCACTAGCTTCAGCAAAATAAATAAGTTCTCATAAAGATCGCATAAATTTCAATTTCTCGCATCTACCACCAATGGAAAAGAAATTTACCTTATAAGCAGCGTCTTTCAAGGTTTGAAGATTCTCCAGTTTCAGCTTATAACCCTTTATCTCTTGAGCCTGATCCTTGTGAAGCTTTTTTATAACCTCCAAAGCTTTTGTGTACCTATGAAATGAATGTAAAGTAAAAATGTTACCCCACCTGCTAAACAGAATTTTAACATACCTACATGCTCCGAGTCAAAATCCAGCACCCATCTCACCAGGGTTTTAAGTTGCGAACATTGTCATACAAATCAATTCAAGTCAGTGTGAAACTTGCCTATTTCTTTTGTTTTACCAGCAACAAAAAGTAATTTCAAAACCCGTCTTTTTTCTTTTCAAAATTATACAATGAAGAGAAGAGAGCATCTAGCAGTACAAACTTAGGGTGTACATGGAAATGAATCACCAAGAATCAAATTTTCTAACATTCATTCTCAAAGCCACATTCTTTTAAAAATCATTTTTCACAACTCTCATACTACTTTCTAGCCAAGCATTCTCTCAGGGAAAAAAAAAAAAAAGAACACTTTTCACAAAATCAATTCTCAAGAGTTCAAAACCAACAGCCTTTTAGATTCTAGACCATGTTGACTCAAAAGAAGATTGATGATAAAACATCCAAATTTACAAACTTTAGAAAAAAGAAACAAGAGAACAAACAAATAAATCAATAAACTTATTCACCACCTCATAGAATGTTGAATACCTCGTAGCAGAGAAGATGTCATCAAACCTCCTTTTCAGGGCAGAAGGATCTTGTATCGGCCAATTCGCCTCATCTTGGTGAACAAAAATAACATTCTCAAGAATAGCCTTGGAAACCCCCATAAGAGCAGGAATTTCTCGGTCCATATCAGCGCATCGGTAGCTCAGGCAAACCTTCTGTTATTTGCAAAGCATGGTAGAAATACAACTAAGAAGTCACTAAATTTTTCAGTAGCTCTAATGGTCTGATGGTGAAAAAAGCCAAACAAGCCATTTGACTGACTCAAGATAGGAGGGATGGCTGCATGAAAGAGAAATAATAAAGTAGACACTCATCTGTAAAGACAAAATAACTGAGAAACACAGGACCAACTGGAAAGATAAAGATTGGAATAAACAAACTTCAGCAGACACGAACCTCTCATTTGCATAATGAAATTATATATACATTTACAGACCCTCACTTCAGCCCTCTTTCCAGTAACCTTGTTTCACATGATAGACTACAATCTGCATAAGGTTTTGGCCATTGTATATCTCTTCTTTTTCTACTCCTATAAACAAGTATCAAACATTACTTTCTGCTTATCTGTCTTGTTAAATGTTTTATACACTGAAAAGCATATGCATGAACAGAAAGCAACATAATCAACACCAAACAATGCGTAACAGTATGTTTTCAAACTGAGTAGTAAATGTAACTTTAAAAACAACTGCATTACTTATCAATGTAATCAATCAATTTACCAATGAAGATCCTTATATATCCACAGTGTCATTATCAAATCACTGTAAGCTAAATGGCAGAAGTACATTTCTTTCCATAGATGTGCCACATTCCAGAAGTCTTTGTTAGCTAAGAAGTGTATTTCTACCAACATAAAACGCGAAACTTTGAGTACTAAATCGCTATAGGCTGATTTATAATCACAGGAGACACAAGTAGGCGAAGGCTAACAGAACGTGTTTCCATGAAAAGGAGAACTTTTGAGCTTAATGATAGTAATACGGCCCAGACACCCTGGCCAATATACGTATGTGATTCACGGGTTTCAAACAGCTTGCATCAGAGAACACTTGATACAAATGCCTGACTTTGTTGTTATATATTACCTCTCCGTTCTGGGGATTTATCGTCCGGAGCACAGCCTCAATGGCCTTGTACTCCATCTTGGTGGCCTTCTGGGTCAGCTGGAATGATCTTATGCAAACTACATCCTTACCTGCTGCCGTATTAAAACGAAGCTTTATCTGGGCTTTCGTCTCAGTCTCCCCAGCCACCTAAAAATTCACCACAAAATTTAATATGCTTAAACCTAGAGCCTCTAATCAATTCAACAAAAACAAACACATACCTTGGGGTCGTGAATGAAGCTATGACCAGACCGTGCATTGGGGGGCAAATCACCCGTGCAGGCAAGCTTTAAGCACTCAATAATAGTCTAAAGACAAAGAAAGCATACTTTCAATAAGCACAAACAGAAGACAACGGACTCGAATTTCAGTAATTATTTTGCCACTCTCTACTACTACTTGCATATGTAGCCAGATAATTAACAAATAAAAAATGGCTTTCAACTACAGCATGATGTGAGGCTAAAACTGCTTTCTTGGAGTTTGTGTGCATTTGCATTTGCATTTATCTGTGTCTTGTATAAAGTATAGACGCATACTCACAAATACTACTGCTTGAAGTATAGTGTGTGTGCCTATGTGACCAATGTTGTGCATCTGTAAGTGTGCTACGGTCACTAATGTGTGGAGTATACCACCATTATGCTGCAATTATACCAGAAATATACTAGAGAATTGTAGGTGGGCCAAGTAAATAAAAATGAAGTACGAATACTAAGTTAGACAAATAAGACTGCAATTCTGCATTCATTGTGTGGGATGGCTGTCCCAAAGTATGGATGCGCAGTGTGCACGGTCATCACATGGATTGCATGTAAGTGGGGAAGATATATAATATACAACTTCTTTTGCAAAATAAGAACCCTGTGGTGCTGTGAGCCTGTGACCGTAATAGATATGAATTCTAGGCAGAGAAGAAACGTTCTTAAATGAAGTACAATATTTCTATGCATGATATATAACACTACGATATATAAGTGTAATCAGAGACTCAACCAAGTAAAGCATGTAGCGTAAAGATTTTTTTCTGCACGAGCTACAACGTCGCAATGCTGCTGGTTGCATTTGTTCTGGCACCAACCACAAAATCTTGAAGGGGAAAAAAGAGGGTCCAATTTCAGGAGCCCAGTATGCAGCAGAATAGAAGTGGGTGAAAATACCGTTTTACCAGCGCCGTTTGGGCCGACGATGAGAGTCAAGGGTTTGAAAAAGGTGATGACGTTCTTGTTCTCCGGGTCAAAACTCCGGATACCCTTTATCAGCATCTTGTCCACCGTGCTCATCTTTCCGATTTATTTGCTGAACTTGTTATCCTTCCAGTAGCTGACTATTGGTGTAAAATGCTACAATCCAAGAAGAAGGTTGCTATCCACCATTGCAACGATGAAAATTGCTCGCTGGGAAAACCGCAGTTTAAGGGTTTAGACTTTAGACTGTTTTTCTGCACAATTTTAGGAGTCCGGAGAGTGGACTGGGAAATGGACAACGAAAAATGTAAAGGATTAATTTGTACACGAAACCAAAGTTGGAGAGGCAGAATGAAAATTAAAAAAAGGGGAATTTTAACCATTTTTGGAATTGAAGCGCCCGCCTGCCCGCCGCTTCCAACTATCACCGGGAAATGGGAACGGAACCCTACATTTCCGATTCTCATTGGGATCGTCCGTTCACCGACGAAGAACTCCAAGCTATCGATGCCGCATTCCAATCCGCCACTGCCACATCCTCTTCCTCATCAATCAGGAAGCGCCATGTGTCCCATGCCTCAGCGGTGTCACCTCCCAAGACCCGCCGCAGATTGCCTGACTCTCTGTTTAGTTTTCGGCAAGAAATACATACATCATTCTCGCTTTCTCCTTGCTCTGGAAATCGCTTTTACTCTCGTAATAAAACTTCTTTCAGCTCTACGTATCGAGGTAAGGAGACAAATTATATTTGTCTTGTAAATAAAAATATTCAGTTTCAAAGTTTGTTAATTTTACTGATCTTTCCAGGAAGTGAGTTTTGTTCTACTTCTTCTTTTTTCAACTATAAGCTAGTAAGCTAGTATATACATTTTCTATCAGGTCTTTTTTCTTGATTCTTTATTTTGCGCAGAAATAAATTTTGGAGGGCAGATTGTATATAGCAGAACTATTGAAGAGGTAGAAAAGGCTGCAGATGAGCTTCTACGTTTCATTGAAGCTAAGAAAAGTAAGGAGGGCGTTTGCGTTCTTGGCCTGGATATTGAGTGGAAACCCACTTTTAGAAAAGGTAGCTTCAAACTCAATCAGGGATTAAGACTAGAGCTTTATGTTTAACACAAGTAGATATAACTGAAGAAATATCACTTATCAGGAAAATATTGACGAGCACAAGGATATATCCAATTAATGAAAACTGTGAAACTTGGTTGGTAAAGTATTAAAAAATGGAATTATGGGTTGTCAGAACAATTTCTGGTATTAGTTTATATATTTTGTAGTTCTGTCATTCTACGCTATATTGATCCTGCTTCTTGCTCTAAGGTTAACAAGGTTTTATGGTCTTGTATTGCTTCATATTGTCAGAAAGAATGCAATTGCGCATGCAGTCCTAATATTTCAAAATAAAGTTTGATAGACAACCATTCCCCTTTAGACATCTGCAGCGCAAGCTGAAGACAGCAAAGCTTGAGATTATAGATTAATGTTCCAATGGCACACAGATGATATATGCCAGGCGAGACAGTTGTGTTGACACTACTGCTGTGATAGCACACCATATAGCTATCTATTCTGTTCTTATAATAAATTGATGAAATGTGTCAGGTCAACAATAAATTTTTCTAATATTAGCTGGTGTTTTTTATTATTTTCTGTCACCGCCCAAATTGTTAATGTATAACAGAATAACACTATGTAGCACCACGGTGCTTATCATTTAATGTCACATTAGTTGCACCACACTAGTACTATATAGCATTGTTCTATCACGTATCGCTCTTCTAACATTAGACAGAGACCACCCCATGTTCTTTTTTCCTTTTTTTCCCAGCTTTGCTATTTTATAAAGATAATTGCTAATATGTTAAGGTGTTGCCCCTGGGAAGGCTGCAGTTATTCAGATTTGTCGGGACAATAACAGTTGCCATGTGTTGCATATTATTCATTCTGGAATACCTCAAAAGTTGCGTTTTCTTCTTGAGGACCCCACTTCTCTAAAGGTTTGCTTAAAATGCACCAAATCATTTTTTGAAACATCTGTTGAACTCTGACTTTCTAGAATTTCAAGTAATTTTTGCTTTGGAGCCACTCGATATACAATTGAGTGGATACCGTTGACTAGTTTATCTGAAGGATTGCGTAACATGAACTAAAAGCTTTTTTGGAACTTAAGTTGAACTCCAATTAATTTGTGTTGTAGTACAACTCAGTATACGCCTTATTCCATGCATAGGTGGGAATAGGCTTAGCAAATGATGCCATCAAGGTTTTTCAGGATCACAATGTAGCTATACAGACTTTGGAAGATCTCTGTAGTGTAGCCAATAGGAAGCTTGGTGGGGATCCAAAGAAATGGAGCCTTGCAAGTCTAACTGAAATGCTTATCTGCAAAGAGGTACTTACAAGATCCTTCAGATAGTTTCACTACCATGTCATATGTAGGATTCTTTTTCTTTATATATGTCTAAGTGTTCCTAACAGCCGAGATTTATAATTGAGTGTAAACTGCAATTGATGGGAAGTTGAGTGGACATGGGAAAAAGAAATATTCCATCTCAACTTCATTAAATTGTCATTTAAAAAGAAGGAAAAACAGAGAAAGATAGACGACATTTTTCTTCTTGTTTCATTTCAGCACATTGATCATCTTAGCGACAGATTTTAGCTTCCTTTTTTTGTGAGAATTATTCAACTACTGATTGTACTTCAATTGTACATTTCTGTAATTCTACATTCTCATTCCACACAAGGTGGATGACCAATATCAGTCACTCATTGAATTTACTTTTAATCTTATATCTCTGGAATGTTTCAGATATACTTTTCACCATCTTATATATCTGCTCTCTAGCCTGTAGTGGATTGTATTTCAAGTCTTAATCTCCATTTTCTTTTTCCCGGTTTCAACTCTTATTTGTTGGTTATTTAAATTTAGTACCAGGCGATGCTAATTCTTTTGCACTCTCACTCTGGTAATAACATGCAAAAACCCTTGCAGAAGTTGCCTGGAAGGCATATTTTCTTGAAATGCTGCATAAAGCGCTTAAATATTATTGATTATTATCCCTTTCATGGTTTGGACTTCTAGTAATCCATGTTTCAATATACCTTGCAATTCTTTGTTTCATAAGGAGCCCATTTTTGGCTTGGGAAGGTCATCCCTTCCAGTAAGTAGTGTCCTTCTATGGCCACTTCAACCCCAACCTTGTTGTTGCACCACAAATATTGTTCAATGGCAGCTGCAAACAGTGGAACCGAATGAACAACTTCAGGAAGCTATTTGAAGCACAAAAAGCTCCCAGGCCATTAATCAAAGCACTGCCTAACAACTGGACGCATGAAATGCACAAACGGGTGAACACTAATAGTGTTACATGAAGAATATGCTCCGGAATAAAATAAATATTACCATATAATAAGTTAAAGATTGCACAAAAATTTTGAACTCATATAAAAAATGGACATAGTGTAGTCTCATGTCATGGGGAGAAGTTTGTGACACTATGTCCTCATCCATCATGCAGCTTAACTATAGTGACTGCATGAAACATCAGGTTGTTTGTCACTGGAATGTTGCTTCTTCAATTTCTTGGTTTATGAGATACTGTGTACTTCTCTTAATGTTTGAATGGATTTTTAAGGTTTTGTATGCGAATTTGGCTGAATAAGAATTCTACAACTGAAGTCTGATGGACTTAGCTTCTTGTAGCTTCCAAAGCCTAACAAAATCCGACTTGGAAATTGGGAAGTTGAGGTTCTGTCAAGTGAACAATTAAAATATGCTGCCACAGATGCATATGTCTCTTGGTACCTATATCAGGTAAATAGTAGCCTACATTATGCCCTTCTTTTGTTCTATCCTGATTTATTTTGTTCATTCCATGATAACATCTTCCTCTTTACAACTTTTTTATTCCCTGATTATTACAGTACTGTGTGAATTTCAGGTGCTGAAAAGCTTTCCAGAGCCAGCTGATGACAAAAGTGAGAAAACATGTCCAGAATTAAAATGACTTCTATTATTCGTTATCTACTAGTTGGAGTTCGATGGCAGGAAATCGTATCAGCGCTTAAATTGCTGTATTAGCCCGTGATAAATGGCTAGTAATTGAAGTGTTTGTCAGAGAATTATTTTCAAGATGACCCAGCCAAAAGTTCTGTTAGGACCACCAGAAGCTGCCAATGTACAAAGGAACTGGAATCTGTCCCAATGGCAACTGTTGCATCTTGCGTGGGGTGAACTTCAGTTGTTATAGAGGATATCACAGTCTTTGGTTGGCTCTATAGGGGTTCCATCTTCAGGACTGTGACAGCCACTATAGCAGACATGTTGCATTCCGAAATTTGTCGCACAAGATATTCATTCAACCCTTGCTGTTTGCAAGTGTTAAAGAGTACTATTGAATAGGTAATTTCTATTAGTCTATGCTGACCCATTAAACTTCCATGGTAAGTTGACGCATCTCTACTTTTTGGAGGAGGAATCTGACATTAAAATGTAGAGAATTATTTATTTATTGATAATAATTAAGTGTATCAAGCCGAGTCTTATCCCATATGGAAACTCTGGTATTTGTATTTTGATATTATTAAGCTTATGCAGATGAGAATCTATACATTAACTAAATTCAAAGGGTTTCCTTTATGGATCCTCAAGGAATTTTGATCCCAAGATCTATATTAATTTCAAGAGTTTTATTATACTACTAAAAGGCCATCAAAATGACCCCCTAGCAGATGAAGTCATGAATGTGTTCAAGTGACGGGGGATATCAACTCTCTGTTTCTTGCTTTGGCTGCAGGTTGGGGCCGCAACCTTCATTGAAACATGCGTCCAATCCGAATTTTGCAGCTCAAGGTTTTGGATTTCTTCCAAATCGATCTTGAACTTTTCCATGAAGATAATTTGGACCTCCAATGGATTTTCTTGCATAATTCTTGCCATTTCTTCATCCTTGGTACTTCCCTCGACATATTTAGACCTTCTTGGTGATGAATTAACTTGCTTTGAATATTGAAAAACCTTCATTTTAGCTCTCGAATTTTAGATCGTAACATGAAGGTGTTCCAACCTGTTGGAAAACAATTAGTCTTACCCCAGAATGCTGATTTTCAGAAATTTGAGAATTCTAACTGTCATTTTAACCCTCACATTTTTCTTGTGTATATCTTCTACAAGTCCATGCTAAAAACAAGTACAAAACGGTGGAGCCATTTTTACAACACAAGCCTTTTATGTCATATAAGATATGCACTTGCCGACATTCTACTAAAAACACGTTTAGTTTAGTACGCAGTATCTGATATTTTAATATTTTCATTTTATTTTCTAGTATTGCTCAGTACCCTTTGATCTGGCATTGTCAAATGTCAATGGACATGTCAATGTTATCTTGAAGATGTGGGCTAGTTGGAATGGGACATTGGAAAGATCAAAGATGAAAGGGGATGACTAATTTGCCTTTGCATGTGAGTGGGACCGTAGCATGAACAAGTCTCATTCAGTCAGTGCTATTCCCCTTCTCATTTTGTGGATTTTAATTATAGTGTCCCATGTGATGGGGTATGGGATGCCATTTGCAATTGGACAAAGTATATATTTGGTTCAAATCAAATGGGTTGTTAACTTGTTGTTATTGTTATTGTTATTGTTATTGTTATTGTTATTATTATTATTATTATTATTATTATTATTATTATTATTATTATTATGGGATTACCCACATTTCTCTCACATTCCTATAAATTTTGAAAATATGGTAACAAATTTCTTGACTTCTCAAAACCTTGAAGTTTTTAGAGATCATACCACTTTCATTTAAAAAATATTCTTTCGCTTATTTTGAATACTACAAAAATACAGCAATCATACAAGACATGATTTATTTGATATATATATGAATAATAATCATGAATTAAAACTAATTTTGAGGATTAGTTAGCTCAAAACATGGTTCCCCACCTCATTATAGATTGTTACATTGAAATCCCACCAACAATTGTCTTCTAACAAGTTCTCAACAAGCAGGAAAGACTAAAATGTGCAAAAAAATAAGAGGGGGACACTTGCAAACGAATTTCATTAATTATTTAGGCCACCTACCTGATTGGCACGACGAAATCTAGATCTTTTTTATAAAAATATTATAATATAATACAAGTTGGATGGATGATAACTCGTATTGTTCATTAAAGATATTTCTCAAACTCGCAATAAAGAATTTTCACACGGTAAATTGATTTTTGCTGGAAACAATTATCATTCTTACTATAACACAAGTAAATATTCAAATAGACGATGTCAGATTCTCAAATATTGACATGATTTTGACATTAATATATATGGCTTTAAATTTTAAGAATATATATCAATTTTACTTCCATAACGGAAGTTTGACTATCAACGTAATTTTCTCTAAAACACAAAAACAAGAAATGGAGAAAATGAAAAGAATGGGATTGTTTTCCTTCCAAGTTGAAGGATGGAGAGCGGTCTCCGCATTAAGACAAAGTAAACATGATTTATATGATCAATTAAATATGTCTAACTATATTGTTACATGTACGAAATTTAAAAAATAATATCAATTATAACTTATATCTATTAGTTGCCAAACGGAACCCTATGCATGATGTGAAATTCCATTGTAATCCGGAAAGCTGTTAAAACGTACTTCGGGTGCGGCATGGAAGCTTTGACCGAAAATGGTAGGCTGCCGACAATTTATCTTTACTTCACTATTCGATTTCGCAATTTTCAGCTGTCGTTTTGCACCTTTTCCTCTATGAAAACGACAATTGTCCATAGTCTGCCAAAAAAAAAAAGAAAAAGAAAAATGTAAATAATATGTCACAATTTTGTCGCTGGTTGGATTAGAACCATTTAGATTTTAGAGGCCGAACAACCCGTAAAACATGGCAACGGACTGGAGCTGGTTGAGTTCAATAGTGATTTAGAGACCACCTCTTCTTTAACAAAAGTAGGGAGTCATGTGATTTTTGTGGCTCTGTTAAAGAGCAAGAAGCAGTATATAGATTATTTTCAGGATTGGTTGAATAGAAGACCAAAAATTACTCAGTTCCCTATTCTTGAATTGTGTGTATGATCGTATATTAATTCTTGTAGAATCAAATCTAAAGATGCAAGAACTGGGTTCGCGAATAGTCTGAACTCTGAAATCAATGCAAACAAACACTTTATTGTCCGAGTTAATGCAACCCATTATGATATGTGCTCAATGGATTGTCACACAGATCCAATATTAAAATGCTATCATACTTCAAGAGGAAAGTAAAAGCACAAGAGAGTTTAATGCAAACAAGATAAATGAAAAAGCAACTATACAAAATGACAATGGTTTCAATGATTAAAAAGACGAAAACATAAACTAAAGAAAAAAGATAAAGTGCATAAGAGGTTTTTGATTCCTCAATCTTGCATTTCTCCCTTAAATAGTTTTAACACTTTTGATCTCCTAATACATATCTTTGATTCACTACTTTCATCTTTATCTTTTTCCCCTTCTTCTTTAACTTTAAATTATAGTTTTAAATTATTCTAGAGATATACTTTTTTTTTATTATTATAAATATAAATATTGGATATCATTTTTCCTTCTCTGTTGTGGTCTTTTCGTTGATTTATCGATAAACTTACTTGAATCTTAAAACATCTATGGTTTAGATCTAATGTGGCAGTGCATTATTCCAATGACAAGATTTAAAAGATAAAATGCAACCCGACAACATTTAGTTCTACAAACGTAGATAATTTTCATTAATATTGTGTTGTACGATGATAACGTCATGTAATGTAATTAGAAAATAAGAATACACAATCATATATTATATATTGTTTAGAAAATAATTTGTTCAGCACAATTCAACTATGCACGCAACTATATAGGCTTGTAGAAGGAAGTGCGTCTATCAATCACAAGTCGCCACATGTATAAAAATAAATGTGATTTTTTAAATTAATTTCTTGTGATTGACATATAGTTTCATATTATAGAGTTCTATTTGACTTCATAGAAAAATTACACAAACATGGAAGATATGTGTGTTCGCGTACAAAGCCAACCCCTAGTAATTTTCTTTTATTTTGACCTGAAAATTCAAGAAAGTAAGAAGACATATATACATTTTCTATTATTTTATTTTATTTTATTAGAAAAGGTGAACGGGTCCACACGCTAATGTAATTCTGATTCCTCAGACTGTTTTATAACGGCCTACCAATACCAATTGACTCTAAACGGTCTTAAATCTAGTTTAATCTAGTTTAGTAGAGAACAGTTAGATTTGGACCGTTGTTATGGAGATATACTTTCACAGGAAGAAAGTTTGAAAGAAATTAAATTACGAGTTTATTTATTGAATTTGTATTATAATAATAATACCTTGAATATAATGAAGATGTTTTCTTTGGTAATTAAAAAAAAAAATAGTACTACTTTTGAATTTGGTACATTACATATTTTGATCCACTCTCGTGAACCTCTCATGTGACTCACGAAGTCAACCAATAATAATTTTTTAATTTAGCATCCATGGAGCAAGAATTCAACTTATGTTTAGTTATTGCACAAATATTATTGATAATAAGGATGTCTGAATATTTGAAGTCCATAAGTGTATAAAGATAAGCACATAACAAAAATAAACTATATTACAAAAATTCTATATTTTTGTGTCCTTGATTATCTAAGTGTGCTCAAATTAGAAATTATTACAAATAGCGAAATATCTATAAAAACATTTGAAGCCTGCTTTGACAAATTAGTCGCACTTTATTCGTGTTATCGAAAAACAGCTTTTGAGTTTGTATTCATTACATTTCTAAACTTACATTTGATTCAACAATCTTCTTTCATAATTAGACTGGACTTCAAAATATTGATAAGATAAAACAATATATCCAAAATAACATTTCATTTTTCTTTTTTAACACTAACGTAAATTATCAAATTTACATTTTATGTTCCGGGCGTATGCTTAAATTAGAGATTATCACAAATAGCGAGTCATCTAAAAAGTTACTGTATAAGAAGAGAGATGACTTTTAAGAATTGAAATGAAATGACTTAAAATGGTCGAAGTTTCGTTTTCAAGATTGATGCCGTTGCCTTTTGAGAGATATATCAAAATCTACAATTAATAGCAGGATAGCACGAAAATGGTTTCATTAAATGTTTCAATAACATGTATCAAACATCTGTTAAGTGGAAGTTTTTAAATAAAAAAAAAACATTTTTTCTATGAAGTCAAATGGAGCTCAATGATGGAGTTCCACACTACTAATCACAAACCGCCACTATATACGAAATCACATGTGTTTTTGACTTGGCTGCTTATAATTAGTAGTTGACTCTATATTATGCAACCCTATTTAACTCTATAGAAAAATTAGATTAAAAAAAAAACATACACAGTAATAAATTATTGAACAAAAATTGATTTAATGTGATCTTTTTCTTTTTCTCTCAAAACCAATTGACCCATGCTGAAAAAAAAAAGAAAAAAGAAAAAAAGAGACCAAATAACCTCTATTATTATTATTATTGTTATTATTTATTATAAATTTGATATGTGTCATGACTTATACGATTTAATGGCATTTGAGTGAGTCCCGTATCGTTCACCAGAATTTGAATTTCCACCGCATGCAATAACAAAAAATAAACAAATAAATTTGATATGATTTCTATAAAAAAAAATTTAAATAAAAATCCATTCTCTCTCTCTCTCTCTCTCTCGTGAAATGAAAATTAATAGGCAAGGGGTCCACTTCTCTCTCTTGCCCTATCTCAAGGAAGTTTCCAATCACCTTTATCCCGGGCATCTCCTTGTCAATCTCTATGAGGGCAAATCCCTCAATTTAATAGAGTCTTTAATTTTGGTCCCAACTTTTTCTTGGGCCCATCCCAACTTCTTCACCTCATGTGATATTTATTTTTTCTTTCTAAAAATGATACATACATATAACTAATTCCACCACCCAGATATTAATTTCTGCTCTAATGAGAAGGGATTCTAATTTTGAGTTGGTATGACACTGTTCTACGAATTTTTACTAGGTATAAATCCATTATTACTTATGTCATTATTGTACATACACGATCTTTCCTGCAATAAAATAAGAATCTATATTAATAATTTTTCTTTTGTATTGGGTCAAATTTTTTAATTAAAACAATATGTTATGAAGTTTTTGAAACTCTTTTGTAGTACCAAAAAAAAAAAAAATTAAATGCCTCCTCCTAAAAAGTCTTAAACTGTTAAATAGACCAAAATATTTCCATATACTCTGATCGTTAGCTCGATCAACTTTGCAAACTTGATAACTTGGATTAGTTTAGTCTCTATGAGTTGAACTTGGTCTTTTATTCTAACTATATAGTGCATTGCATTAAACTAATTTTTTTATGAAAACTTGACCAACTTTTCAAGATTTCACGGGTTTAATATTCTAAATCATTCTATGAACTTTTAAAAATCATTCTTTTACGTTATAACTTCGCAAGTGTCCCTAATTTTAATTATATTATCTAAAAGAACATATAAACAAAAAGGAAAAAATAAAAAATGTAAAAGAAATTCTAATCTCTCTTCATTTGTCAATGGCTACTTATCATGGTGTTCCACACCAATATCTTGACTTTTGAGACGTATCAAAGAGTACTAAATTGTTTTTAATTGCTTTACCTGAACGTGATCAATATCAAGGGATATTAATCAAGGTGCCCTACTATAAACAGGAACAAGAGTTTCCAGTTCAATATATCGGATAAGCCCGCTTTAATATTTTTACTACTATAATGATGAATCAAAATGTAAATAGTACAATATTCTTTTTAGTTACTTAACTCGAACATGCATGATCAATATCCCACTTATATATTTTCTTGATTGGTTGTATGTAACACCTTATTTTGTTTTGGATGATTAAAAACGACTTGATAATGCCAAAAAGGAAAAAAAAAATATTTAATTTTTGTCAATTATAGAGCAATTCTCTGAGCATTAATTAATCTTAATACTTGTCTTACTTCCTTATGTAAAAAATAATTAAGTACCAAATATGAATTAATTTGAAGTATTACCACTTTATAGTCTAAACTAAAATTTAGCAAAATTAAGTTAAAGACAAATTTAATCTTTAATTAGCCAGATGTGTATATTTGTATGTGTATTTTCAAGATGCTGCCTCCGGACCAATCCCTAGCATCTTTTTGTTTTAAATTAGATAATTCATAATGTAAAGGGTTAATTTCGGCAATTATCATTGAGGTTCGAAAATGTCATATATAGTAGGTGAGTCATATTAACACTACACTTTTTATTCAACACACTACACACTAATTATATTCAGTATCCTTCATCTTTTCGAGAATGTTGATTAAGCCATTAAATTTTTATTGGTTGCATTTTTTTCTTAATTTTTTATCGATTATCACTTCTTGTATCTAACAATGATTTCAATAAAAAAAATTTTCAATGTAAAAACCACTTAAATAATTTAAATAAGCAAAAAAAAAATCTACGAAAATAAATTTTTATGTTTTCTTATGACTTTAAGACACACAAAAGAAATTTTTTGTATAATTATAACCATCGTTAAGAAACAACATATAAAAATTCAAAAATGTTTAGGAAAAATGCAACAAATTTTCTTGAGACTTCAATTTTATAAGTTATAAAGATCGAAGACCTTCAAAGTAATAAAAATGTAGTGTAATTATAAAAAAATGTAGTGTAAATATATTTTCCTTATATAGTAATAATGATGGACTAATGGTTACATTTCCCTCCACTTTTAAATAGTTACGATAGTGATCATCATCGGAATATTTTCTTATTAGTCGCGTATATTAAATTTTCATTAATAAAGCAATGAATGAAGTAATTTCATTTACGGTCATTGTACTATGACGAAGTTCCCAATTGGGTCACTGCAATTTAATCATTTGTCAACTGAGTCATTATTAATTCAATATTTTGTGCTTTAGTATTCGTATAAGAAATTTGCTTCAGTGACCAATGGTCAAAGTATTGCTTTCTCGAGATAGTCATTGGTTGAAATCTAATGATGTTAGGTAAAACAAGCACTATGTCAAGAGAAATTAGTACACGAAGCAGTGGATGCATTTTTTGATAATGGAATGCATCGATAGTTAATGACAGATAATCGTATAATAAAGTTTACAGCTACGGAAGATTTATTGAGAACTTTGTTGAGAAAACGAGTTCATCATTCAAGTCATCCCGTCATTGTCATAGGCCATTCTCACTTTTTTCTTCCATCGAGATGTTGATTGTCGCCCGAGGTATAACAATAGAGCTTTTCCAGAAATATGTAGTTTGTAATCAAATTAGACATCATTTTGATTTGAATTTAGGAGTTGTTTAGAGTAAAATTCATGAGAGGTACCAATAGTATGGAAACTACAGCTACTTCAAGAAGTTTAGCAACAACATTTTGTATTTCTGAATATATAGAGCAAAATAACCTGGTTAAACTCCATAAATTGTTCATCACCAATTTATTTATGACAGTTACTCAAATATATTTGGGACATAAAAAAACATTATAGTAAAAACATAAAAATGCCTCTTCAAATTAGAAATATGACCATATAGTTGAGACTGAAGGAATGAAACATGATCACGGTTGATTTTATAGTATAATAAATTTAAGACTGAAGAACAAATTCCAAGGAAAATAAAATAAATTGTGCAAGTGACAGAAGGAACTTTTTAATCTCTCTGAAATTTAGGATCTGCAATAAATTCTGTAACATTAATTCAGTTTTCTCTTCCGATCTGGAACCATTAAAAAAGGGGTTTTGTTACTGGTCGGTGACTCACCATTAAACCCAAAAATAAATTAATGGTGTTCTTTTACAAGACCAAAAAGAAATCAAGAATTTATCATCGCACCACGTGAATTTGCCCATACTTCCCCAGTTACAACCTGGAACAATTTGTTTTCGGCTTAATAATAAGTTGTTTTAAGTCCGCGATAAGGTGGCACAGTGTGATTATCAAGTGCAAAAAGAGATTAATCATTAATTAAGGTGGACATGATTTAATTATTTGCAATAAACAAAGTGCGACCACTTTAAGATTTAAGAAATTTTCATTTGCATCATCAAATCTCAATGTAAAATCACTAGATGTAGTAATACTGTTATAGCTTGTTCTCCGGGGCCAGCTAATTCATGTAGAATTGATTTAAAAAAAAAAATTGGCTTTTATCATATACTTTTTCAATGCTAGACGGTTGCACAACTTAAGTAGTACAGTCATTTTGCTTAACTTTATCGTTTTTACTATACATAATTGTATGATAATGTTTAAAATTGAATTGTCTTTTAACTTGTAGTATATATATTTCTTTATTAAAGAACTATTGATAAATTGTTTTAAAAATTTGTATCAACCATCATCTAAACACCAAACATTACCAACTACCAAGAATAAGCAAGTGACTATCCCTAATAAAAAAAAAAACAAACAAGAAACTAAAGAAGAAGAATACGAAGTACTAAAATATTTACAAGTTGTCCAAGTTTGAACGACAGGGAGTGTTCTCATTTGCAGGCTCCTGTCACATGGTTATGAGATTTTCTAATGTCACCCTGAAATAATAGCTGTCACTTAAATGCAATGGACATGCAAATCTATTTTCTAAATTTCAATTCAAAGATGAGATCCAAGTAAATCCAACCCTCCCCCTCCAACCCACCACACATTTGCTAACAACTTCTTAACAAGTTAGTCTTTTTAAAATAGAAAATTACCGAATCCAAGCTACTAAATCCACCAGGTTCTCACTGATTAGTTATTAGCATTCAATGAAGCCTATAGGCTAGTTGTCGTGTCAAGCAAATTGAATGAAAATCTTATATCGAAACACTTTTGATTATCTCAATATCGCGTGCCTACACTTACAACTTCTCTTAACAAGATTGATCTTTCTGAGATAGAGGATCTTCAAATATTAAATATGTTAGTACCAAACAATCTATCATGGCTTATTAATACCTAGTCTTTTTAAAATGGAAAAATTACCGAATCCAAGCTATTAAATTTCACTTCACTATAATTTCTCATTATAATTCAGTGTGAATAAATAGGTTTAAACATCCACTTAGTCTTTTTAAAATGGAAAAATTACCAAATCCAAGCTAGTAAATCACCAGGTTCTCAATGATTAGCATTCAATGAAGCCTCTAGAGGCTAGTTGTCGCGTCAAGCAAACCATCATCTCGTGAATGAAAATCTCGTATCGAAGCACTTTTGATTCTCTCAATATCACGTACTGAAACACTTACAACCTTTCTTAAAAAGATTGATCTTTCTGACATAGAAGATCTCCAAATCTTAAATATGTTAGTACCAAACAATCTACCATCGCTTGTTAATACTCAAACGAGATCTCAAGATTGCCCTGTTCACGCCAATTATTGTCTCGTGAGACATGTTAAGAAATAAATTTCAGGCTAAGAAAAATATATAAAAATAAATAAACCCGCGGCCCTCCAACCCACGCACAACCCCCTTACCCCACCCCTCATCTTTCCATCTGTAAGCGAGTGAAAGAAAGTGGTCTCCAACCACACCCCCCACCATCAAATTTCTTTATAATCCATTGATCTACACACTTCCAAATTCAGGGTTGCATAAAATAAGTGTACACACCGGCCCTCAATACCCTGATTTCTTAGATAAAACACTCTCCAAGAAAATACCCATATTTTCCTTTCTTGAAAACAGACACTACATTTACATAAAATCCATAATAATAATGCAGTACCATACAATGGGGTTGTCTCCTCCGGACACGAGCAAAACTACAAAGCTCGAGCGCTATAACAGCTACATCCGCCGTGTAAACAGCACCAAACTCCTTCAAGCCTCCTCCAAACTCCTCTTCCGAGTTACCCTTTTGGTGGCTCTCGTTCTCATCCTTTTTTTCACTCTCAATTATCCCCCGATTTCAGAGAATCCCCACCATATTCATACTACCAATAATCTCTTCTCCTCCGCCTTCTACGGTAGCGGCGCCGATTGGGAAAAGCAAGTCCGCCACTCTTCCACCCACCGCCGCCCTAATGGCTTCTCTGTTTTGGTCACTGGAGCTGCTGGATTTGTCGGCACTCATTGTTCCCTGGCGCTTAAGAAACGCGGCGATGGCGTTCTGGGATTGGATAATTTCAACTCTTATTACGATCCCTCACTGAAACGTGCCCGGCAGAAGTTGCTCGAGAAGCATCAGATTTTTGTGGTGGAAGGGGACATCAACGATACTGAATTGCTGAATAAGCTCTTCGACATTGTCCCCTTCAGCCATGTTCTTCACCTGGCGGCACAGGCCGGAGTTCGTTACGCGATGCAGAACCCACTTTCTTATGTGAATTCCAACGTCGCCGGATTTGTGAATTTGCTTGAGGTTGCGAAATCCGCCGACCCACAACCCGCCATTGTTTGGGCTTCGTCTAGCTCTGTTTATGGCCTGAATACACAAGTCCCATTCTCAGAGGACCACCGGACGGACCAACCAGCGAGCCTCTACGCAGCCACGAAGAAGGCCGGCGAAGAAATTGCTCACACGTACAATCACATCTACGGACTCTCCCTTACTGGGTTGAGATTCTTCACCGTCTACGGCCCCTGGGGGCGGCCGGACATGGCTTACTTCTTCTTCACAAAGGACATACTCCAGGGGAAGTCCATCAACGTCTACGAGACACAGGACGGCAAGGAGGTGGCCCGTGACTTCACGTACATCGACGATATAGTAAAGGGGTGTGTCGGCGCGCTCGACACGGCGGAGAAGAGCACCGGAAGTGGCGGAAAGAAGCGGGGTCCGGCGCAGCTGAGGGTATACAATTTGGGCAACACCGCCCCGGTGACGGTGGGGAAATTGGTGGGCATATTGGAAAGTCTACTGAATGTGAAGGCGAAAAAGCATGTGATCAAGATGCCAAGAAACGGCGACGTTCCATTCACCCATGCTAACGTGAGCCTGGCGTACAGGGACTTCGGCTACAAGCCGACGACTGATTTGGCCACGGGATTGAGGAAATTCGCCAAGTGGTACACTAGCTATTACGGGATCCAGTCGAGGGTAAAAAGGGAAATTCATTCGGATGATTAAGGCATATGTCTCCATCATTGACATGGAGGAAAGTGGTGGGGGTATGTGAGTTAAATTTTTATTCTTCTTTTTTTCTCTAAACTATAATTTTTATGTTCTGTATGTTTTTTTTTTTT